>JXPM01006877.1:0-11797 GCA_001014415.1 Phortica variegata | reverse complement strand
AAAAAAAAAAACAAAAAAAAAAAAAAAAAAAAAAAAAAAAAGTACTTGTTTCACTTGCATATAAGACGTAATTTGCATGACTAGACACATTAACACACGACTTTAGACTAAACAATTTTTAGGAATGAAAATGAAATGAAAAAAAATGTCTTTTTTGAATAAATCGTGCATAAAAATAAACGTGACACAAAGCAAAAAATAAAAATAAATAAGAAATAACGCGTGAAACAAATTAGAATATTTTTCATAATTAGCTAACAAAAATTAATCACGAAAATTACAAACAAAAACCGCAAAAAAAAACTGAGAACACTTGAGGCGTGATAAGCACNTTAATCACGAAAATTACAAACAAAAACCGCAACAAAAAAAATAAAACTCAGAGCACTTGAGGCGTGATAAGCATNTTACAAACAAAAACCGCAAAAAAAAACTGAGAACACTTGAGGCGTGATAAGCACTGAGCAGCGTAGAATAATCACGCTAGTTAGACGAGAGAGATTAGAGACAAATATAGCCTGAATATGAAAATGAAAAAGAAAAAAAAAAACAAAATTAAATAATGAAGCCAATTAAATATTTGCACAAGTGCTGCTCGACAGGTGCTTTGTATGCATAAACAATCCCCCAATTTCAGGGGGAACGCCTGCGTGTTTGATTTACAACGCACGCGACACGCTTGAAACAGGCAAATAAAGCATTAAGTAATTGCATGAGGAGGGAACAAGGGGATGGCTTACAAAACTAAATATGAAAAGAAAAATGTTCTGAGAAATAACAAACTCAAAATTTTATTGCGTTAAGCCAACATTTGTTGACAAAACGCTATCTTTCTAGTGCGTACATCTCGGAGTGTGTGTTTGTGTGTGTTGGCCTGGTTTGAACTCGCATACCAAAGTGCGCCGACGCATTTGGCTCGCTTTCAAAACCGGTTTCTTTAAGTCGCACCAAATAGTTCTGTGGTTTGTTTACCTCTTGTCAATATGTTTAGGAAAATTTTATCTTGTTTTTCATCTTTTGAATATGTAATTTACATACAAGTAAAAAGTTCTTATTTTGAGAGTGGGCGTAAAGATATTTTGTATGTCGTTTGCTATAAAACCTCTAAAAAAAAAGTAAATTTCTTTATTCAAAAATTTTGTTTCACAAAATAAATTGAAAAAATTTGTCAAGTGAGATAGTTTTTTGTTTTTGTTGTGGGAATCTTTTTGGACGTTTGTTGACGGCACTAACGGTCAAGCGTCGCTATTTGGCACAAAGTGTTTGTGGCAAAATTTCGCTGTTTTTGTATATATTTTTGGCAACGTTTCTATATTAATGACTGCACTTAACCTTAGCATTCAGAATTTTCTTTGCTTTTACGAGATTTTTCAGTTTTAATTTTAGCTATCGAAGAAAGAACAAAATGAGTATGAAAGATTTTACTTTCCTTTTTCCGTTTTTTGTTTTTGTAATTTTGAAAATTTCGTTTAAAGTGTTTTGAAAAGCGAATGTTTGCCATAAGTGAAACGTTTATTTCAAAATAACACAAAGTAAAGAANTTTTACGAGATTTTTCAGTTTTAATTTTAGCTATCGAAGAAAGANTTTTACGAGATTTTTCAGTTTTAATTTTAGCTTTCAAAGAAAGCACAAAATGAGTATGAAAGATTTTACTTTCCTTTTTCCGTTTTTTGTTTTTGTAATTTTGAAAATTTCGTTTAAAGTGTTTTGAAAAGCGAATGTTTGCCATAAGTGAAACGTTTATTTCAAAATAACACAAAGTAAAGAACTTTTTGAAAATAGTTTTGATTTTGGCTTTGTTTAATTGAGATTGAAAACATTTGAAGAATTTTTTATTGCAGAAAGAATAGAAAACTNACTTTTTGAAAATAGTTTTGATTTTGGCTTTGCTTTAATTAAGATTGAAAACATTTGAAGAATTTTTTATTGTAGAAAGCATAGAAAACTTTGCTATAGATAGAATTTCATCAAATGCAATGCATCTTTAGCATAAAATTATTTAATCTTGTTTTTAGACAAATCAAAAATAAAAATGACTTTTGAAGTCAATTAGCATGAAAAATAGAAAACTGTTTATTTTCATTAATGATATTTGCAAAATATTGAAACGAAAAACAAAAAACAGAAGAAAAACGCATAAAAATAACAAAAATTTATTACATATTTCAAACGCAACGCAAATGACGAAGCGATACGTCATCGTTATTATTTAGACAGTCTCATTGACAGACAGACAGACAAACAGTCAAATAAACCGACACCCAAGTGAAATGAGCACAAGTTTGAAATAGACAAAACTATAAATTGTAAAATTTACGAAATTTTTTTTTTCATTTCTTAAAAAAAAAAAATGTTGATCTTCTTAGTTCACATACACACACGCATTTGGGGCTGGGCTGAGTTGCTCTTGCTCCCGATTACGAAGCAATTTTGATCTGTCCATTATTTATAAGCATTTTACAGCGACTTTGAGGTCAAATAAACGGCTTCATTTCTAATTATTATACAATTTTATAGACTTGAGTTTTTGGCATCGGAGGAAGTGATAAATTGAAACGAAAATGTATTTCTTCGTTTTCTTGTTCTTCTTGTATTTCTTTAAGGGTTGACTGAACAACATAGGAATGTCTAAGAATTCTAAAATATTCTTTTGCCTTGTTTTTGTTATTATTATTTTTTTTTGTTAATTAAGAATGCCTGCCACAACATTGCCCAAATACATGCATATGCCAGGCAAAGTCGTAGACATTATGGTATGTGACTGATTATGTTTTGAGCATATTAAGTGAACCTTTCGTTAATCGATAAGCAAATCAACTGAACTTGACTTTCAATTGTATGACAATCGATTGTGTCGTTCATTGTGTGGTTCCTCACTCGTCTAGACAAACGACTTAAGTATCTTTTACACGTTTCTCTATCTTTTGCCATCTTACATTTCTTATTATTGACTTGCCTTGTTTTTTTATGTTCGATTTGTTTTTTCCTTTCTCAGTTATTGTAATAATTTATAATGCATGATGGTCTCTTGAGAATTTCCTGTTTACCGTTGACGTGTCTGACATTTCTAATATGACACAATCACACACACCCGCACACACTCACACACACACGCATTTTAGTTGCTATAATTAGTGGTTCAGTGAGCATAATGGCAAACTTTGGTGTTATTTTTAACAACACTTCGTTGCACACCAAAATTGCTTCTCAACTATGCGCTAATTGGCATTTAGTGCCTCGTAAATGTGCTAAGTTATTTTCAATAACATTTCTAAGTCACCTCGTGACACAATTTTTCAACTCTTACAACGTCTTGCAGTTTAAATTGTTTCGTCATATTTTTGTTTCTTTGCTACTTGCTATTTGCAAAGTAATTTGTTTGACTTGACGCTCATTTGAATTCATGTTTTGAGTGACCTTAACTGAACTTTTTATGCAAAGTGTATTGTCATTTAAATTGTGCGCCATGGGAATAATTTCTTTCAAATGTTTTGTAAAAAAAAACAGAAAGAAAGCAGGCAAGCAGAAAAAAAATAATGATTGCATAATTGTTACAACTTGATTTATAGTTCATTGGCTTTTATAAGTATGCTTGGATGGTTTTTACGCGCTGGAAGTAATGAATATTAATTTTTATATGAAACCTGTATAATAGTACTTGGATAATTCGGATATTTATAAAACGAATAGTGTTTGGATCGCTTGGATTACTGGATCGTATAGAGTTTTATATGCATAATGATATCTCATTTAATTAAAATATTTTTTAACTTTTTATAGAACGTCCGTATTATTAAAAGTCTGAATTATCGTAGTTTTACTGTACTTGATTAATGTGAACATAATGTTCATATTTATATTTTTTATAAGTTGAATGCGAGTTGATATATGTAGCTGTGTTCGTTTATCATCTTTTGACAGAAAAGAATGAACCTTTACTTGGTGTTCTATATTTCTTACATATAGCATATCGAAGGGTATAAAAGTTTCGGTAAAGTTGAAAATAAGTCTCTTTTCTTATATTCTTTTCTATCGATATGAGAAACAACTGGATATACTAATAAATTTTTATTGATGCTGTTAGTTGGCAATCAAACAAATCAATTAAAGTGCTGCTGCTTCCAAGTATTGTAACGTGTGTGCTTCTTCGCGTTTTGTATAATTGATTTATATTCTCAGTAGAAATTTATAGCATTCGCACATGACATTGGCTATTAATGTATGTATGTATTTTTATGTTTTTCCCATTTTCTCGCATCACACATTTGTACTTACATATGTATGTGTTTTGAGAGCATGTGTTCTATCAAAAGTTGTGATAAATAGCAGCATAATTGACCCAACGAAATTTAGTGTCAATCATATGTTTGGTTGAGAAGATAAAAGGGTTAGTTTACTGATGGACTTTGAGCCTTTTACTATTTTGAGAGGAGAAAACAAAAGGGGAATCAACATTGCATGAAACTTTGCTTATGATAAGTAAGGAGTGATAAGAGATAAAAATAATCTCACTACAAATTGTGCATGTTTTCAAGTGTTGATAATGCAGTGAAAATCTCAAGTCCTTAGTAGTCTCTTTAAGCAACGCGTTGCCACTTAATCCTTTTCCTAAGCTTAATTTTAATCAAAAAGTTCCTTTGTTTCGTCTTATCACTCTCGCCTTGACTCCTATGACAATTCACATTAAATAATATAAACGTCTTTAGTCACCTTGTATCTTCAAGTTTATTTAAAACATTTTATTTCAAAATCCTTTGTCTAATTTGTCTGACAATTTTTTTTTTTCAAATGTTTCAACACATGTGTTGTTGTTTTTTTTTTTCTTAAATATTAAATAATTTGTTTGCAAACATGTGCTGATATATTTATTAAAGACTTCGTTTCCTAATCAAAATAAAAATACGAAAATCTGTGCGTGATTTATTTCATGCTCTAAAAAAAAATCACGAACATTTGTTTTGCATAAATTTTAGCAACTTAGAAAAAATCCGCAAAAGTCAAGCGTACATTTGTGTGAAAATGTATGTGAAAAATTATGAAAATTAATAACAAAATATTTATTAAAATAAAAATAAAAAAGAAAATAAAAACAACAAAATATTAAGGAAACATATTATTGTGCAAATTTGTTGTTTCTTTATCTCAAAAATAAATAATATTTTGCTTAAAAATCTCGAAAAAAAATTTTCATATCATATAAGTTTAGTGGGCAACGTTTTTGGCTCGCCCCTCGTGCATATTGCCACCCACGCTTTCACTACCAACCCGCGCAGCACCTTACAGCGTGACCAATTGACAGTTTAATTGCGATTTGAAAGGCGGGCGGGTTGTCCGGCAGGCAGGCAGTCAGTCAGTCATGCCAAATAAGTTTTCATGTAGTCACATTAGAATATGAAATGTGTTGTTTTGTAATTCATTCTTTGCAAGGCCCAATAACGCAAACAAAGGCCGCGCATTCATACAAACGTTAGTTCGTTCATTCGTTCGTTGGCGTGAGACAGCATCTTTGCCTCAACGTTCGTGTGGCAATTATAAAATGCCATATCGTGTCATGACAAATGCTTAATATCAAAGCTATCAAAACTATAGAGATACACTTTCAGATACATTTTACAAAAATATACAAATAAGCGAGAAAAAGCTATTAGCTCAGCAGCTGCAACTTTAGAACAAATAAACACAGCGCCTTCTTTTTTGTTTTTTTTTGTTTGCGAATTGTAATGTGTAATGTGTGACGTCGACTAGCAATTATTTATTGTTGTTGTCGTTGTTAGTTTGTGTGCACTTGAAAAACATATATGAATGCGTAATGGCGCAGTATCATCGGGTTATATATGAATATCTTTGCCATTTATAGCGCCGTTATCGTTGCGGCTACTTTGTGGCTTCTCTTCTCTTGTAAGCTGCCGGCCTTGAAGTGGCCGCGCTTTTAGCTTATTTATCATTTTAAAATTGCTTGTCATAATTTTTCTTTTTTCAATTTTTATTACTGAATTCGAAATTGTTTATTTTTACATTTGCATATCGATTGAAGAAAGCGATACATTACGTTGCCTCTTATTGGGTGGCAAAATTGATTAAAGATCACAAACTGCGCTTTGTAAATTGCATTCATTGTTGTTATTGTAATACAAATGTGGTTTTCGTATATTTTGTTGAGCAACATTATTTAATTGAGATTCAGCTCTGTTGTAAATTGTGCGCTAAAAGCAAATTTATTTCGGCTTTCAGAATTGAAGAACACAAATCGTTTACGAAAATCTGTCCAACATCGGTTTTAACAATAAATATCAATAAAATTAGTACAACAAATAAATCAGACGGTTCAAAAGGCGGCAAAGGGTGTGAAGTTTTAGAGGAAAAGGCATGATTGGCCGCTGCCTGCGTAGTAATGTTTGGACAGGCGACGACACATGTTGAGGCAACAAAAAGAAAAAAAATAAAATAAGAAAAATTCAATGCATTTCATAGAATGGAAAATGTACTATTTTTAAAAATGTTTTATTTTCATTGTGCATTTTGTTCTTTTTGTTTTTTTTTTCTTCGATTTGAAACGATTTGATTTGATTTCCCGCCTTGCTTGGGGATTTTTAATGCTTTCGTCGTTTGTTGATTTAAATCAATGCATTTACCGTATATTTAACGACATCCTGCTACCAAAATCATTGCTTATTTGTATTTGTTGTTTATCACACACAACATTTTAAAACGAATTCGAATTATTTATTCAAAAACCAAAGAGGAAGAAAAAAAAAAACATTTTTAAAATCAAAAAAAAACATGCAACAAAACTTATTCATCTTTCTTCGCAAATTTGTCACGGTACAAAGGCAAATGACTGAGTATCAGCTGCCAATCGGTGTAATAACAGACAGCCATGCCAAATGACAAGCCAAATAGTATTGCAGAAGGTGTGCTGTGGGCATGTTGAGAGAGTAGCGTATTCATTAAGTAATAAGAAATTGTTTCAAAATCGACTTACAATGATTTTGCAATTGCAATTTGTTTTTTTCCAATTTTTTTTTTGAACGGCATTTTCATGTTTTCTTATTTTAAGTATAAAATATGGAAGTTGCCATGTATGTATGTATGAATGCGCGTTTCGTCTAGTCTCGTCTCGGCACGTTTATATCTCCTTGGCGTACTTTGTATTGTAAACGGGCAAATGTTTTGTAAACAATTTCCAGTCGGTAAAGTAGATCAACGCCAAACTGATGGCAGCTAAGTAACCAACGGCTGACGGTGCGCTGAAAATGGCAAAAGTCATGAATGATGTTTACAAAAAACCCAAAGGGGAGGAAAAGAATTGAATAAAGGAAGTCAACATATTCGAAATATGATTAGACTTTTTCTTCCTACGATTCTCATTTTTTTTTTTTTGTAATTTGTGATCTTCTTGTGCCAAAACTATTTTGANTCATTTTTTTTTTTTTTGTAATTTGTGATCTCTTGTGCCAAAACTATTTTGATTTCACATATATACATTTTTTATAAAAAGTAATCACTAAAATAAATTTTAAGAAAGACTTAAAATTTTTCAAGATCCTTTTGGGAAAATCGTGTTAAAAAAATGAAACTTCTATGGAATGTTTCAGGCTGTTTGCTTGAACTGAAATATCAGATTAGATATACATATAGGCGGACATGACTATTTCGAATAATGTTGTCGAACTGATCAGAATACTAAGGCGCTTTGTTTCCTACACCATTGTTAAGATTATAAGAAGTAGGGTAAAATGTTGGAAATTTCGTACTTACAATGCTCTCACGATTTGTGTTTTTTGATCTGTTAATAGTTTATTCTTTTCAAAATCCTTAACCATTTTAATGATGGGTGGACGCCATTTATTGTAAATGAATTTCGAATTATTTCTAGATTTTGATAAAATTTCAATAAACAATTGTGCCATACTGAATCTGTTGACAGAACGTTAGCAAAATATATTATTTAGTCAGTTTTGAAGTACTTCAATGAAAATGCTTTGTTTTCGGCAACAACAATGTTTGTAAAGAGTTTTGTTCATTGTTCACTGATAAACTATACAAGTGTCAATGTGATAAGATTTAAACTAGAATTAGTAATGAATGAGTATCACCAATTATTACTTTGTAGAAATTAATATGCCGTAAAGAGAATGCACAACCATTGTTTGCCTATTACAATCCATCAGTGCTTTGGATTGATCATCATTACGGCCATTAAAGGCTTTGGGGTGCGTTCACATCTTTGATTGTGACGATTCGAATCGATAAATCAAACATTGTGCTGTAAAATGCATCAACAACAATAAAGACAACAGAAAACAACCAATAAAAAACCAATAAGACGTAATGCGGGCTCATTAAATTCAAGAATTTTCTTGTTCGGCACAAATTGACTTGTAACTCAAGCGTGAGTTTTTCTTCGATTTGAGGGCGCGAGCCAAACATTTAATGAACTATCAAAGTTGTAACGACCGTCTGCTTCTTCTACCCTTCCACTTTCCTGTGCACGAGCGCAGTAAGAAGATTGTAGGTACTCATTTATGTATTGCGCTTTAATCCAATATGAAAATGTGTTGTTCATTAGTTAAACTCAAAGATCTTATCACTGACATTAGACAAAAGACGAAGAAGAAGTAGAAGTCGAAAAAAAGCAAAAACAAATTGTCTTCTAAGATATTTAATGCGTGTGTGACTCAGCAGATTTGACAGTTTTTTGTTGTGTTTTTTTATATATACATAACTATATATATTTTTTTTGGATATAACGCATACAACATGTCGTCATTTTACCTTGAATCATACATGTGCAAAAATGTGTATAAGATTTTATTTTCAATGCACATTAGCCTAAATTTGTGGGTTCGTCACATTTAAATGAGTTCACGTCACACGCTGTGTCATTTTTCAACGAAGAAAAGTGGACTAAACAATCATTTTTATTGCCATTAACTCCTTTGACAGCCTTGTCGATGGTCGCGGCCGTCTTAGATATAATTCAAAACGACCACTATACACTTTCTATTTGTATATATGTATGTGTGCGTGTGTATTGACTTGTGCTTTTTGTATTAGTGGACAGAGGAATGCAAAGACACAGACAAGTCGTCATAGTTCCAGGATAGTTGCTAGCGCATAATTTAAGGACACACCTTTTAGCGGAATTTTGTATAACAAATGTGCTTTGCTGCCTTACTTCCTTTTCTAATATTGCGCGCATGCAAAGCCCTTAATCAATCAATTTTCTTTCTTTTCTACGTTATAGATTTTTTAAGGCAATGTGCAGTCAAATTATTGAAACATTTTTTTTGTTTTAATTTACTTCTAGACAATGAAAGTTTTGCTCTTGTATGCCGCTATTTTGGCCTTTGCGACAGCTCAAGATGATTACTGCTTCGGCAAGGATAGCGAACGTTCACAGACGCGCCAATTCACATCGAAGACAGCATATCAGATAATTAAAGGCACAAATATCGATAAACAATATGCGGTGCCGGGTTGTGAACCGAAAAAGATTTGGATTTTCCATCGTCATGGCACACGTTTACCAACTCCGAATACAATTAAGAATGCGCCACGTTTGGAAGATGTGAGTAGCGCAGCGTCTCAAGTACTTTAGCTTAATTAAATGTAACTAATTTGTCAAATGTTTAACAGCTGCGTGATCAAATTGTTAAAAACTATCGTGAGCTAAAGCATAAGCCCGATGAGGATGCGCTGTGTCAGATCGATTTGTTTGCATTGAAAATGTGGAAATGGAATTCAAGCATTACCGTTGATCAGGAAGAGTATCTGACAGCGCAAGGCTATGAGGATTTGCGTGGTACAGCAAAATTGTATCAACATTATTATCCCACGGTATTGCCAAAAGATTACAATGATACATACTATTTGGTGAGTAAAAGTTTACCATTTTGTTCAAAGATGAAAATGAAAATGTGTTTGTGCGTCTTCAATAGTTCCGACACACCGACACGCAACGTACACGTGAGAGCTTTAAGGGTTTTTCTGAAGGTCTTTTCGGGTCGCCTAATGTGGCTACGCCAGCTGAGATACCCAAAGAAGATTTATTGCTGAGACCATATGATTACTGCACTGCCTATGACGAGCAGAACTACAAAGGTCCCGGTTCGGAGAGCGCTAAATTCAGGCAGTCAGCTATTTGGAATAGCACGATCGAGAATATATCAAAGCGTTTGGGGTGAGTTGTAGTCATTGGTTCTATGAGTTTCGCGTTTTAATAATTTTCACGCACACAAACACAGCTACCAGTACACACTTGCCGTCGAGGATATAGAATTGATGTATGACATTTGCCGCTATGAACAAGCCTGGCAAGTGGAGCGCACGAGTGCCTGGTGTGCTGTCTTTCTGCCCGCACAGGTCACTGTTCTCGAGTATGAAGATGATCTGAAGTATTACTACAAATCGGGCTATGGCTTCGATGACAACACACGTCTCAATTGCCGTGCCGTACAGGATATGCTCACACACTTGAATAGTCCTGTGTCACCGCACGTTGTGGCCTACTTTGGTCATTCGACGGGCGTACAAACGCTGATTACCGCTTTGGGCATCAATCGTGATGACATCCCATTGACAGCAGACAACTATGATAGTCTTACGAATCGTCGCTGGAAGACAAGCAACATTGATCCCTTCGCAGCTAATTTTGTTGCTGTGAAATATCAGTGCGGTGCCGACTCTATTGAAAAGGAGAAGGTCATCTTCTTCCTCAATCAAAATGCAGTGGATTTGGATTGGTGCAATGTTGGCCTGTGCAATTGGTCGGAAGTGCAAAAGCGTTACAAGTCCATAGCGGATGCAGACTGTAATGAGTACTTCTGTCGTTCGGGTGCGTCACGTTTGGCAAGTGGCATTGTCATTGGTGCCTGGGCTTACTCAATTGTTGGATTAACAGCAGTTCTCGTTCTGTTTAATGGTATGTGAATTAGCTTTCTTTAGTTTAATTTTAACGTATAATACCGAATGTAATGTACAAAGTTTAAACCAAACCAAAAGTGTATCAATCCGAGCTACGTATAAAAAAAAAATTTTCCCATACTTAAAAAAAAGCACAATAATGAAATAATGTAAATTAATAAAAATTTTACTGTTTTTGATGATCAAAATGCTAATGAGTCAGTAACTAGCTTTATATAATGAAATATTTAATAAATAAAATTATACAAAAATAAATAAAAAAATGTTTGAAAATAATATGAGGACGTTTTGAATTTTTCTCAGTGTGTTCGGACAGGAATCTAGCAAAATTTGCTGTTTTCGTCGTTTGGGACAAGTTGTACTTAAAGTGTGGGCATGACAGCTTTGGTCATAGCTGCGNCAGTGTGTTCGGACAGGAATCTAGCAAAATTTTCTGTTTTCGTCGTTTGGGACAATAAGTGTGCGCATGACTGCTTTGGTCATGACTGCGTTAGAAATCATGCTTTAATATGTCTTGCCAGTGCTGCCATTTTTTTTTTTTATTATCGTCGCAAATCAAACAAGTCAAATGATTCGAAAAAAAACGTGTTCAGAATACAATAACTAAGTAATTTAAGAATTAATTCCAAGATGTTTTGTACAATATCACTTTTTGATAATCTGCTACTGTGAGCTTGACGCTTATTAATAATTATTTTTTTGTATTCCATGAATTTCTGCTTTTCATTTTAAACTCGCTTTGCAACTATTGGTTGAAAATTTTCCCCTTTAGTAATTCAGTTTTTCAAGAGAGTATTAAGATTCAGAGAGTATTAAAATCAATTTAATACTCTCTGAATTGCAACACAATGCAAACGAGCAAGACAACT
>JXPM01006866.1:13262-33093 GCA_001014415.1 Phortica variegata | reverse complement strand
AACAACAAGAACAAACGCTGACAACATAAATGACATAAGCGTGAAACCAACAAAGCAGTGATATGAAAATCAAATTAGTTTTAGCACAATTTTCGATGATTGATGTCTACGTGTGACAAGTGTAGAGGAAACGCTATGCAATGTATCTACAAAATATATGTTTGATTGTTTCAGTTTTAGTTGGTGTTTTTACCACAGTTGCCAACCGCAGGAAATTTCATTTTGCGACAAAGCCAACGCAAATATGATGGCTTCACGCCAAAATCACGATAGTATTGGTCAGGTGTTGACAATGCCAAATTAGCAGTCATGATGATTGTCTGCCTGNAGTATTGGTCAGGTGTTGACAATGCCAAATTAGCAGTCATGATGATTGTCTGCCTGTCTGCTGATGTCAGCAGAGTTTCATATGGTGATGGTGATGGTGTTGATGATGATGAATTCTTGTTGAAACTATTTGCCAGTGATATATCATCATTATCAGCATTTTCATTATCATCATCATCAAGCAAATGCATGTGACGCTGTTGCAGTAGCACGTAGTTAACGCGTTCATCATCAGAAATTTGATCGTTTGTGCGAAATTTGATTTCGTTTCGTTTTGTCGACACTTGAATTAAAAGTGGAAGCATCGTTGTTGTTGTTTTTGTACCAACATTACCCAACGTTTTGCGTACTTTGCCTGAGATGCCTTTATTTTCATCATCATCATGATGATACGAGTAATTATGTTCATCAACATTTTGCTGACATAAAATCATGCATGTTGCATAGAGATATACGCCCGCATAAGTGTCATAGGGCTGTCCTCCTGCATGCAGCGTGTTAAAAAGTATCTGTTGTGTTGGTGGTTTTGCAGTTACAGTGTTGTAAATGTGCGGCATGTTGGTGGTGTTGTATAACTTTGCTTCAAAGTCGACGCTGTTCATTTTTTCTTCTGATTTTTAATAATCATAACGTTGATGATAATGTTGATAATGATGTTGAGAATGATGAATTTGTTAGCCAAGCATATTGATGATGATTTATGATGAGCGCAGTAGTGTTGGTAAGAGAAAATTATTTTAGCTTCGCATGAGAATAGTCAATATTTGCATTTTCTTAGAATGATATAAAACACAAGCGGCGAGGACATTGATTGAAGGCATTGAACAAGACAAGACAAGCACAAAAAGGATTATGGCTATAAATGATGGACGTCAAAGTGTTGGTAAACATTGTATTGGGAAATAAATTTTTTGCAAATCTTCATAATAATTGAAATGAGCAAAAATATTGTTGGATTGGATGAAGCTAAGGTTTGAATTATGGCGTTAAACCATTATCTGTACTTTTTCTTTTGTTTTTTTTTATAGACTAAAACCAACACCAAGTAATGAACAAAGTCATACCATCGTTGAGCGTGACTTCGGTCGTAGACATCGTCCTGTGCTTTTTACTATCAGTCCTTAAAGTTTTGATGTTAGTACGATTGTGTGCGCGTACAATTGTATGATGACGACGTAAGTTCACTACGTTCAATAATTGAATGAACCAACATAAAATTTCGTGAAGAAAAAAAAACATAAATTTTTAAATAAAATTGTTGAACCAAAAAGTGCAAAAAAAAAAAAAATGGGAAAAAAATCCCTATAATACCGAAACATTTCGCGACACCGCCCAATTAAATTTCACAAATGAAAAAAATTAAATAAATTTGTTGAAAAAGAAAATGCATTGGTAAAGCCACTTACGATCTTCCACACACATGAGTCCGTCGCCCATTAGCTTGAGGCCGGTGGGACAGGCGCAGGATATGCGCGGACTGCGCTCGTTGATACGCGGCGCCGGCAGGCACAAGTGCGAGCAGTGTCCGTTAACCGATTGACAATGATTGATGCCGTCGGGTTGACGATATGGATGGTAAACATGTACGACCATCGGATGTTGCAGCTGGAAATGAATAAACGTTAAAAGCTTTTAGTAATTGTTGGTCAATGCGCGCAGAGGTGAAAAAAAAAAAAAACCATCGATATAAAGCATAATGGCATTTCAGTTCATTTGTCTGTCAGTCCGTCAGTCAGTCTGTCTGTCTGTTTGTCCGTGTGAGCGAGCATCCTTTGTGCTTAATAAAATTTATTGATACTCTTGCTTAATTCATATGAATGATACGAGGTTTATTCGATATGTTTATTTACTTCGTACTTTGTTTACTTACCATGTGCAATGCCGTTATTGGCTCAACATCTTCGCCAGTGAATTTATTTGCCTTGAAGACCGTCTGCTTGTCCCAATCCGTCCAATAGACATAATCCTCAAAGGTCGAAATCGAGAATGGATGTCTGAGATATTCCGTGGAGTAAAGTATTTGACGTCGCTGTGAGCCATCATAATTTGCCGATGAGATTATATTCAATTTGCCATCAACCCAGTACAAACGTTTGCGCACCAAATCAAGCGTTATGCCATTGGGCCATTTTACATCATAGTTAATGATCGTTGTACGATGTGAGCCATCCATGCCGGCGCGTTCAATGCGCGGCGAAGCGCCCCAATCCGACCAATACATCCAACTACAAGCGTATTGTAAATTTAAGGAAAATATTTTCATCATAATGTCATCAGTTGATCAAACTTACCCTTCGATGGGATCTAAGGCTATGGAACGTGGTATATCTAATTCATCTTCAATGAGCACTTTGCCCATATTGCCATCAAAATTGGTCAATTCAATTGTGCATTTGTGTGTGTCCGTAAAATAGACATGATTATAGATCCAATCAACGGCCAAGCCATCCGAAGTCACTGAGTGCTCTTTAAGCACGACTGTCTTCTCGTTGCCCTCGTCAATCGGTGCTCTATGTTGGCCAAGTGGGAAATGTGTGTAAAGAAATTAAATGAAAATACAGAAGGAAAACAAAAAAAACAACAATTTTTTAATGAAAAATGTGGAAATATGAAATTAAAAATGCAACAGCAACGTTCAACTTCACTCGGCTCAGTACAGTTCAGGTCATGTGTAAACACTCACACACACACACACACACACACAGACACAATGTTATGCATGCATGTATGCCGCTGTTGGGCGTCGGTGGACTCACTCACTTCCCAACTGACTGACACCATTTTATAATTAAAAAAAAAGGCAACGAGAAACGAGAAATGAACTTCACGTCAAACTCAACTTACTTGTATATGCTCTGCGTTGTCACATCGCTCCAGAATATCATGCCGGTGCGAAAAACAAAATCCAATGCCGTCGCTGACTTTGTGTTGTTCACAATCGATGTCATCTCCATGTGATCCAATGCAATTTTTCTAATGTCATGCCGACGTGCCAGCAGCAGCGAGGCATGGCCTTCGGTCGCCTTGCAGCGTGTATGATTGCGCGGGTCACGCATATAGCCGGCCTCACATTCACATTTATAGCCACCGACCTCATTGATGCAGATTTGTGAGCAAATGCCCTCGGCATCAGCACATTCATTAATGTCAATGCAGGTTTTCTTGTCATCCGTTAGCTTATAGCTAAAGGATAACCAACGAGCGCAGCAGCAGCAAAGGAAGCGAAAATATATTGGTTTGTAGCATATGTATAATGAAGGTCATAAAGTACACACACAGTGGCACAAGAACTTACCCCATTTCACACGCACAATGATAGCCAATCTGTTCGTCCACACACTGATGCATACAGCCGCCATTACGTATGGCACACTCATTGACCGCACACTTGCCCGCCGGCTCATCTTCACCGTCGGGACAATCTTTATGTCGGTCACAGACCTTACTTAGTGCTATGCATTGACCACCGCCGCAATCGAATTGCGTTGTTGCATTGCACACGGTCAATTTCGGTTCGTTGGTGCAATTCTTCTCATCGCTGTGGTCAGCACAATCTGCCTCACCGTTGCAATACAAATGCCCGGCAATGCATGTGCGGTCAGCACACTGGTATTGATCCGGACGACAGGTGACATTCTTGCAATTGATGCTTAGTTCATCATCGCCATCGGGACAATCACGTTCGCCGTCGCACAGCCAGCTGTGATGAAGGCAAGTAACGCGATCTTTGCACTGGTATTCATCATTAAGACAGGGCGTGTTTATCTTTGTTACGTTGCCGCACAACTGTGTTGTATTAAAAGCAGCAGAAGCAGAAGTAGAAGAGCAAACAAAAAGGCATCTTAATAATGTTATGTATTTTGTAGATAACAAATTATTGAGCTAAATTTCCTCTTATTCTTCTCAGTCTGTACAGAATTAAATTATTAACACTTTTAGTTTAAAAAGCAGCTTGTTCTATTGTTATTTTATATTTATGCCCGTTTTTTCTCTCATACACATAATCAATGGTTTTGTATAAAATATTTGCATTTAATATTTTGAAACATTTATTTTGCACTTGTGCGCCCACGCTCACTTCTATTTCACACTCAACCAGCGGCACGAAATAATTTAATTTGCATTCTGGCATGCTAACAAAAGAATGCTGCAAAGACAAACTCTTTGATTGTATTTATAAATTTTCTATTTTCTATTTTCTATTTTTTTTCTCTTTTGCTATGCTTAAATGCCGCATTCAATTTTGAAATAAAATAACGAAAAAGAAGACGAATAGCACGCACAAAAGGCAACATTACAAAGGACTTGCATACTTGCCATTGCATACTTTAAGGCGCACAAGTGTATGCTGCAAATTTTTTTCCTGCATTTCCGTTTACTTCTCTATGCCAAAGCACACAAAACTGCAATGTCAGTTTCATTTTTTATTTTTTTGCTCCTCTTTTTTGTACTTCCTTTTTTATTTTAACATTTTTGACATAATTTATGTTTTAGCTGAAACAAGTTTCTTCTTTTCGCCCATTTCTATTGCATAATTTTATGCGCAGCACTTACTTTTTCGTCGGAGCCATCGGAACAATCTGGATCACCGTCACAGACCCAAGTCTTGGTTATGCAAGCGCCATTCGAGCACGTGAATTCACTGTGCTCATTGCATGGCACCTTCGGGCAGTTCTTCTCGTCGCTGCCATCGCCGCAATCATCATCATGATCGCACACCCAACGCTTCTGTATGCAACGTCCATTGCCGCAGGTATACTCATCCGAGCGGCATGTTTCATCTTTATTTTTTTTTTTTTTGTGGCAATTGTTTTAAGTTAAAAAAAAAACAAGAATTAGTTGAAGTATCTCAAGTGCTACGCTTGTTTGTTTGTTATTTTATTTAAAGGAGGATTTTGTTAGTATAAAAGTTATGTGTGAGCATGTCTTTGGTTAAATAAGTTTTAAATAACAGTAAATTATGTGTAATGAAATTATGTAGTTTTGGTGCACTAATGATGATTGTACGTGAGAAAGGTGCAAAGGGGTAACAAAGTAAAATTATGTAATTTCAGCAAAGTTATACAAATAAATAAGCAATGTGCGAACTACAGAATAAACCAATACTGTGAAAAGGACTACAATACAATTGTGGTTGGGAGAACAAGTCCATACAAAATATTATTATGAGTTTTATGTCAGTTGACAAACATATAAACTTATTGAAACTAAGTCGCAAATCAGCATGAAGTCACAAGTCATGTCTCTGTGACTTCTTTGCTTTGCCTTGTCTTATTTGTTGTCAAATGTTTATCATGTCAAATGAATATGTTGATTGTCATTAATAAATAAATATTTGCAGGTGGTCAAGTTTATGTCATAAAAAACAGTTGTTTAAGTCAATTGTCGTTGTCGTCTTAAAAAGTTACTTATGTCAATTTGTTATCAACGACAACAATAATAATCATATAAAAAATATTTGGAACTAATACGAACATAAAAAATGTGAGCCACAACCAAAGAAAGGACACAAAATTAGAACGACATAAGATGACAAATTTATTGAAGTAGTAAAACTTAACTAAGAACAACAAACTAACAGCTTCATTGTAATACAAAAGCTTTTGTGTTATTGTGTTGTTGTAACATAAAGAACTACGAGGGAGAATAACTTGTGCAGTCTACATTAAGGAAGCGTGTGAGTGTCCGTGTTTGTTGGACCACGACAGAAAAATACAAAAATTCAATTATTTTTGTTTTTATTGATAGAATTCTTACTGCATGAAGCCTCATCGGAACCATCTGAACAATCTCTACTCTGATCGCACATCCAAGCCAAGGGTATACATTCACCCTCACCGGATTTACATGAGTACTCATCCGGTGAACATGTCTTAGCCGCTGAAATAAAAATATTAAAGTTCATAAAATAAGTACAAGTAAGCAAAATCATTTAAGAATTTTATTTTTCTGCTGATTTTTCTGCATTTATTTTGCTTGACGAACACTTGAGAAACGACAAAAGTCAACAAAGTAAACAAACTAACAACATCCTTGTTGTAACTAAAAGCCTTTCAACTGAAATTAAAGTTAAATTGGCTGACATTCATTGCTGTTGCTGTCGTTCCGTCAACACAGAATAAGAAAAAAGCAAACGCCAACAAACAATTGCGACTATAGATACTTGTTTGAAGATAAGTGAGTTGAGTTTGAGGTCAAAACGGTAAATTGATTTTTGCTCAGTGGTCTTTACTTAACTAGCCATGAGTGGCGGTTTATTGTGAGCTAAAATAATTTACTTTTATTTTGTTTTGTCCCTTTTTTTTACCTTTTTTTTCGTTGTAGTGCTTTGCTTATGCTTTTGTAGTTTGTCGGTTGTTCAAAGTAAAAGATGTTTTTCTTTATTGTTTTGTTGTTAAATTAAAATAAATAAGATAGCTTTTACTTGGCTGAATTTTCAAATTGTTTTAATTTTAAATAATGCTCAAAGTTTGTAATACAATAAACACGCACGCATGATAATTCACTTTGGTGTACAACATGACGTATGCGTTATATTGAAATTCCTTGTACATACGCCGTAAAATATAATTAAAATATAATTTAAATTTGTCTCACTCTATAAGCAAATACGAAAGCACAAATCTATGTGCGAGTGTGTGAAAGAGATGACAAATGGCATGTAGACTGCCTTCTTTACCCATAATAAATTTCAATTTTGTGTGTTATCATGCATACGAAGAAGTTGACGTTGTCGACGCCATAGCCAACGACGATGCCGACGACGCGTTGAGCATGAAAAGGAACACACGGAAAGGAACAATAAATTAATTTATTTGTTGCACGAAATACATACGCACTTTGAAATGAATATCGGTAAGCAGGCATGTGTAAAAGGGAGCGATAGAGAGAGGGAGTGTGTGTAGCCGAGTGTGTGTTTTGGGAAGTGTGCAAAGAAATGCCAAAAATTTTTACGCACGCACAAACTCAACACGCTTTGGGTTGTTGCCATCGATGCGTATGTATGTATGTATGTATCTGTGTGTATCTGTTTAGGCGACGTTTATTATCATATATGTATGTACTTATATATACATATGAGTATGCACGATGGTCTCTTTTTTTTGTGGGTTTTTATTGCTTGCGATAGGGACAGCTAAAGTACCGTTTCACTGTTTGTGTGTGTGTGTGTGTGTGTGTGTTGGTAGTTGTGCGTTTTTGCGGTGCTCAAGTCAGGAATTACATAATCTTATCAGACAAAATCAAGCGTTGCTTAATGCCAACGTCCAATGGCAATAAGCATGAAACGTTGCCAACCATAATGGCAGCAAGGATAACAACATCATATCATTTCACAGCATGTGGCGGACATACAAACAACATAAATACAAATACAAGCACACAGACAGACAGAGAGACAGACACAGAGCGCCAAACATAACATACAACATACAATGTAAGCAGTCAAAGTAAGTCTAATGTGCATTAAGGGTTAAACTCAAACGTTTTATGACACCGACATTGTGTCCTTGTTTCACTGCTTGTTCACATTGATGGTGTTGCTGTTGTTGTTGTTGTTAATACTGCTGCTCTTCACGTCTCAAAGGCACGCAACACAATTCAACATTATTCGTGTAAGTTTTCCTCTCTAATAATGTATATATGCCAGGCTTGCTGGTTGTGTGAGTGTCTTNCATTATTCGTGTAAGTTTTCCTCTCTAATAATGTATATATGCCAGGCTTGCTGGGTGTGTGAGTGTCTGTGTAACTGTTAATTGCTTAAATGACTGTATGTATGCCAGTGTCTGAGTGCGTGTGTGTGTGCGTGTACCAGCGTGCGTGCTTGGAGGCTTGTGCACGTGTATATGTTTAAATTTTATAGTGTCTGTTTGTCTGATAATGTCTTAATTACAGACTAGATAAATTAAATGTTCACTTGCTATATGAGCAGCAACCAGCAAACAGCAGCAGTCTTTATCATTATCCTTGCCTCATCACCTCATCGACACTGACATCATGGCGTACAACATGAAACTATTCACATATACATATGAGAAGCCAACGAAGAGGACGAGCTATTAACTTTTGGAATTTGCTTCATCTTTAAAACTTGACACTCTTCTCTTCTTACATCCTTTTTTTTTTGTTTGTCTTACGTTTTCTATAATGCAACGCTACTTTTAATTACATATACACATACTTATCTACACTCACACACACACACATGGGTACGCTTTCACGTTTTAATTGTCTATTTTGATAATTTGTAGCATATTTTTGTGCGTCGTAAGCAATTAAATGAATTATGCTCAGTAAAGCCATAAATATTCCATTTTCGACATGTTTGTATTATTATGTGAAAATTGTATGCTACTTTTATATGTATGTGCATTATGTATATTCTGGCTGACCTTTTCTGATTAATGTTGAGTATGTTTTAGTATAATTAAAATGGACAAGAAAATATCTTCTGATATTTGAAACTAATTTGGCCACAGAGAGTTGTGTAGCAGGTAGCAAGGAAAAGATAAGTAAAATAGCTCGTGGGGAAATTTACAAGAAACTAAAAAATAGTGTTGGTAAATTCTATAAAAATATGTAAAAATAATAATAAATAATTTTTTTTGGCATTAAAAAATATAATTTTTTTTTTTGAAAATTATTATTTTTCATTTATTTGCAATTTATTAACGCCAAAGAATATTTTCACTTTTTTTAACATTATTACTTGAGAATATATCTTTTTGTGTTAACCAACACTGTTAAATCGATTTAGTAGAATAATGTGCTACTGAGCGTATACGTAATATTTACTTATATTCTTACATTCAAGCATATTTCAAAGCACTCACAGCTACAAAAGACCGCCCACGAACATAACAGTAATAATAAGAGCAAAACAAAATTCGACAGCAAAGTTTATTTTACCACTTTCAACATAAGCAATATTAAAAGCTTATTATTTTATATTTTATAAGCATCATAAATAAAAATTTCATACACAACGTAATCCTCGTACTTGCATTAAAAATTTAAGCAAAAAACAATAAATTGGCATTTGGCGTTGTGAAAAATGTGTGAATTTTTTTGTGCAACCTTCATTCTTCGCTTTATTTTTCTCCTGTTACACACACACACAAACAGACACATAAAACTTCGACAGTTGTGTGTGCGTGTGCGTGAAAGTATATTTTCATTTTTCAGCATATTTTTATACAAGCAAACAAATTGCCAACAGTTGTATCATATAGTTAAGGAAAAAAACTCGATCGATTTTATAGGCTTTAATATCATATACAAATATGACTGAGCGCAGCAAAAGAAACTTTTGGCTAAGTTTGTGCACGCACAATCAATGACAAAAGTAACCAAAAAAGACAGATACAAAACTACAAAAACTTCAACAGAAAATGGCGCGTAGACAAAGTCAACCAAAACAAGAGCCCACAAATGCGGAAGTCTGTCTGCCACTGCCACAGCCCTCGCCGCTTTAATACGCTGAATAGCAAACTTCGGGCATACAAAATTTGCCAACGCAAGCGAAATGTGAATGTTTTCTATTAAAAAAAGTGGAATGAGAAAACCAAAAGTAACTAATAAATACAAATTAGTTCCGCTTCCAGCAGTGTGCCTGATGATGGGCATGTCGTGATATTGTCTCGCTGTTGTGGCTCAGCGTAACCTGAATTTATGGCATGAATACAAGTACAAGTAGTAGAGAGATACTTAAGCATGCGGTAGCCAATGTTGAGCGCCTGTTTAGCCAAACGACTATGACTACTTTGGCTGATGAGCAATGAGGGTCGTAAGAGAAGTCAGTGCTATTTTCATTTTATGTTCTATAAAGATGACTTGAGTATTTTTTTGGTGAAATAGATTTTTTCCCATTGTATGTTAAGAGCTTTTCCAGTTGCTTTGACTGTTAGTTATTTGTTGAACTTAAAAGTTGTTGCCAGATTGAGACAAATATTAAATGTAACAAGTAATGACTCTATTAGATTGAAGAATAACTTGAGCAAACATTTAGGCAAGAATCTCTTATGTGAAGTAAAAAACAATTGCCATAACGAATAACGAATAAAATTTTAAATAATAGTTATATGAGTTACTTCAAGTCAAAAAGTCCCGTCTGATCAGGCAGGTATTTTTAAAAGATTTTTATAACATGTTGTATACTCTGTTTTAAAAAGAAATAGTGCCTTTTGACTTAAATACTCCAAGACCCAAGACATATGTTTTGTACTTTGATTTCATTGCCTATTAATTTCTCTTACGACCCTCTTTATCATATTAAATGTAAAGTGTTAGTTTTCAAGATAGAAATCCTCCATTTGAACTTGTTTAAATTTAATATTATTATTATTTTTTTTTTTTTTTGTGTTGTTAAACAAGTGTATTGCATTTGCTTACGGCACTCAGACTCGTCGGATTCATCGCGACAATCAGGACTGCCATCGCAGAGCCATGAACGTGGAATGCACTGTTCACCGTTTTTGCACTTGACCTCGTAACTTGCGCAGAAACTCACTGTAAATTTTCGTTTGTTGTTTTTGCTGTTATTTATTTATTTATTTTTTTTAGTTATTAAAGTTTCTAGAAAGTTCTGCATTACTCGTGTATCTTAGCATACTTTCAGTTTAGAAAAAATATATAGTTTTTCATTCATATCATGTTTACTTACTGCACAAGCCGGGCGCCTCATCTGAGCCATCGGAGCAGTCATTCTCCTGATCGCAACGCCATTTATTCGGTATGCAATTACCGTTGTTGCAACGGAATTGTTCAATGCCGCAGGTTGATTCTGCAAGTGAAATGGAAACAGAAGAAAGTTAGAGAAAGCACTCAATTATTGGCAAAAGTAAAAAAAAAATGTTATTTATTTTTATATTCTTCTTCTCAGTGACCATTAAAGTGTCCTACAACAGACAGCAAATAAAATAAAGTTTGGACTTTTATGGTTTATAAAAAACAAAGGAAAATAGCGCAAGTCTTGCATAAATTGAAATATTTGTTAAACTCGTTGTAGTGAAATATTTAAGTGACTTGAAATACTTTTAAGAAAATATTCAGCAAAAGTCACAACATCTTCAAATAAATATTGAAGTAAATTCAATGGAAAAAATTCACCATATTTTTGGCATAAGTATTAATAAATATTTATTTCAGTCTTACATTTCTTGCTTGGCTGTTGACTGTTCATAAAATGTTGTTTTATTTTAAGCTTGTCAAACATTATGACTTTTTGGCTTGTTTGCTAAACTCACACAAACATACACACACACACACATAGGATTTCAAGAAGCATATGAAGGCAGGGCAACAACATGCTTTTTTACAGCCAACGATTTCATTTCATTTCATTTGGAGAAAAAATGTTAATGTCAAATAATATCAACACGTGTAAAAATTCTTATTTGCTGCATAAATATTTAATTTTGTTATTTATATGCCCGTAAAGGCATACACACACACACACACTCACACATACACACAGAGTCAATCGAAGCGAGTTAAGTTGAGTTGTGTTCGAAATGAGCGAAAAAGCAAAAGTCAAGAAATGTCAAAGAAGCGTAAAATACAAAATAACTTCATTTGTAATAATGCCGTTGGCAACGTTGACAAAATACAACATTAAGCAACACACACACACACACACACAGATTGATGCGCAGCAACATGATTACGTAGCTATGTATATGTGTTGTATCTTAATACATACATATATGTATAAATATTTATATCAAATTCTACGCCTTAAAGAAGAATATTTTTTCCTATGTGTGTATGATGGCAGATTTTAGGTCTGCATCACTGAGTTATAATATATATACATATATCTATGTATCTATGCTAAAAATCAGTCATTTGTAATAAGCTATTTATGCCTTGCTATAGCCAACGAAAGTATCTTTTACTCAATATATATACATTTGTGTACGACAATGTACGAATAATATCAGCTTTTTAAGCTTCAATGGCAGCAAGCAAAGTCGTTGTTTGTCGTAGCTTGTTCATTGTTTTTGTAGATGTAGTTATCGTTGTTGTTGTTGTTGTTATACTCGTTTATGCTCTGTTTAAGCTTGTGGTTACGTTTTGTTGTCGTTGTTGTTTTTGTTATTTTAGGTTTTATGTTGTCTCGAAAGTTTCCTTCAAACGCGTCAAAAAAGTTATAGCGACAATTTTATGTAGCATAACTTGAGGCGCCTGCTTGTGAATTATGACTTTCGTTTCATTAGAGACGCGTGAGTGTGCTATTGAAGTCGATTTATATATGTTGTGAGTTTAAAATTTCATATTCATAAAGTAAACTAAGCTTTTAAAGTGTTGGTCTTAAAATGACTTGAACTGTTGTGCATAAATATTGGAATTTTTTATCAAATTTCGTAGAATTTCATGCCAATCAATGAATTATAAGCAAAGATTATTAAAAACAATTTATACATGGCTGCTTATAAGCCACAAAACAAACAAAGGTTTGAGTTGTAAACATTTTTCAAAATATTAAAATAAATTGATTACAAATTAATCAGCAAAGTTGCTTCAAGTTAGCTTTGCTGTTGTTGAAATAAATTACGTCAATTGCATGAAATTTTGTTGACATTAAATTTAAATTAACTGTACACGTCAACGGACGAGCAATGAGACCAATGAAACTTTTGTCGCTGTTGCCTACTTAACTATTAAGCAACGACTTTTGACTCTTGGGATTTTTGCTTGCTTTTGTCTTCAAATCATGTTCGTGTTTGTTGTTTTTTTTTCTCTCACCGACACTCATGCCATAGACAGCAAATGCCAAAAGCACATTATGCCCGTTAGGCATTAAGCTTGAATCTGCCTAAAAAATGCGCATCACGTTTGACGCTTTTGGGTTCGAGGGCGAACGTCGTCGCGTTTTACGTAAATTTAACATTGAATTTGGTACAGTGAACGTTAAATAAAAGCTGCTTGGCATAGGCCAGGCCACAATACACCCACAAGAGCATAAACACACACACACACACACATACACATACACATACACATACTAAAACACACTTTGGCTTTAGCCTAACGCAAGCTCACCTAACTTGGCCACATCAGGTTGGCTTTGGCTTTGCCTCTGCTTTTGCTTTTGGGGTTTTCAGTTTAAGGTTTGTATATTTTGTGTCGATGTTGTTGTTGTTGCTGCTTTTGTTGCTATTGCTTTAGGTCATTAACTACGAGCGTAACTAACATGAAACGTGCATTTAATGAGGGATGAGAAAATGAGAAAATTGTTGCCTACTTTACGGCGCGCACTCGTATTAGCAATTTTAATGGAACTTTAATTTAAAATAGCATTTTTTAGTTGCCTTTCCGTTGAGTTGCGCTGAGTTGAGATGAGTTGAGTTGAGTTGCTGATGTTCATGACTTTAAGCATGACTTTTATCTTGACTTATATTGTGCGCAGTCGAATGTAAAAGGTAGCCAAGTATAAATAATTTAAAGTGTTGTTTTAAAAAACTCATCTTGTCTTTCATTTTGTATTATTATTTTTTTTTTTGTTTAAAACATTATTTTGTTTTTTAACGTTTTTTTTCTCAGTTGCTGTTTTTGTTGTTGTTATGCTGTTTCATATTGGTGTCACATACTTTTTGGCGCAATACCAATCATGTTGAACATTTTGGCGTCGCTTGTGGCAAATATTTGTGTGCGAAATTTTTCGCTACAACAATAACAACAACTCAAGTTTTCCGTTGTTGTTTTTATTTTGTTAAATGCATATGTGTATGCGTGTATTTGTGTGTGGGGGTGTGTGTGCNTTTTTTTTTTTTTTTAAATGCATATGTGTATGCGTGTATGTGTGTGTGGGGGTGTGTGTGTGTTTGTATTCATAAAGTATCTTCGGCTTATGTATGAGGCGTGGTTATGTGGCCTCCTATGCTTTGTGGTTATGATTGTGGGTGTGTGTGGTCGTGTGTATGTGTGCGTATGTGTGTGTGTGCATGAGTTCGCTCGTTTGGTGCTTCACATTAACATGGCCATTTGACTTTTATTGTTATGCAAAGCATGTTGATGTCGGTTGCTGCGTGAAAATCCGCATTTGCATACAATTATTTATTTATGACATAATAAGAAAGCATCGCACAGCAACATGAATGCCATCACCAACAACAACAACACCACCACCATCACACCCAAACCTCATTTAGTTACTCACATACACACATACATGGCTTCTGCCACACATGTTTCAATGCCAAAAACAACAACAAAAGCAGCAAACAAAAAAAAAAAAAAACAAAAACAACAAACTACAAAAACAATTTTCAGAAAATGAGCCTAGAAGCCTTCGGAGCCTTCACTACAAATTTTGGCATGTTGCGGTTGTTGCATAATTTTAGGCGTCTTCCTTGCTTTTTCACTTTTCAAGTTATGGGTGGGCGTGTGTGTGTGTGAGTGTGTGTGTGTACACGCATCTTTTAGTGCTTTAATACATGATTTGTGTGTGTTTTATAATATCACTGGAAGTGTGTTTATATTTCAGTTTGTTTGCTTTTGTGCTTATTTCAACATTTCACGTAAGTTAATCTTAAAAGTTCTTATGCAAAGTTTCTTTACTTGTCTCCACCGTTAAATTTTGACTTGAGTATGGAACAGGAGCTATTAAAGCAACATATTTTGTTGAGCGAAATTTTATAAAGTAAGTATTTTTAATAATTCAAGGTTAAAAATATTAAAAGCTTAAAAATATACATAAAAAAACACATTTGCTTTTTGTGTTCATATAACTCTATGCAACATATGCCTAATCATTATTTAAATTACAGATCTTAAAACATAAAATAAGAAATTTAAAACTTAGATGAGAGTCACCATCAAAGGAAGCAAAAAAAAGTAAAAAAAAACCATAACCATCAAAATTGGCAGAGCACTTCAGATTTATTCATCAGTGAGCGATGAGAAATCTTTCTATTTTGGAAATTCCCCATAGATTTTTCACTTTCGCCCAAAACCAATAATTGAATTTCGTTTCGGTTTAAACGAAACGTTAATTTTCGAAGCAATCAGTTTATTGAGCTGCTTTCATTTTGCCATTTTGCTTTTTATTTAAGTTGGTTCGATTTTTTTTCTATTCCTCTCCATATACAAAACGATACCTAAAACTATGCCACGCCGGTTTGCTTTTCAATTGCTGCAGCTTAACGCCAAAAACACACAATGAGCGGTAAAATGTTTCAAAGAACTAATCTCATATTCGAAATATAAACGAAATGCAACGCAACGACAAAATGCAATCCCGTGGAGAGCAGCGGAGAGGAGTGGGGAGCAACGCAGAGCAACTTAACTCGACACAAGTTTTCAATGCAGCTTTTATAACATTTCAAATACACGCAAAAGACTTACCGCCTTTCAAGCACGCCCACAGCATGGCACACACACACACACACACAGACACACCAACAAAAACATACAACTTGGCAGCAGCTTGATTACTCTACATAGCGCAATCCGCCTCTATAAACTTCTTTACTTCTTTTGCACCTCTCTTCGATAAGCAAACAAACTACATTATTTACAGTCTGCTAAGCAGCGACACCTGCTGGCGTCAGCGTCAGCGACAGTGTTCATGTCCGTCTGTCCTTCTGTCTGTCTGTTGATTCGTTGTTACGTTCAACGTTCGTATATGCTATGCCAGTCACGCTCTTATTACTCATTCTAGGCGACCATGAATGTTCCTCGTTGTCCTTCTCCACCTTCGGCACCTTCTCAGCAGTCTCAGCATCAGCATCAGCGTCATGGCGCATAGTTAGCAAAATAAATCACTATCCTTTTTATTGCGCTGCCACTTGAAGTCGAAGGCGACTCGACTCGAGTTGTGTCGTGTTGAGCTGAGCTGAGTTAAGTTGAGTTGAGTATAGCAGAGCCACGAGCGCTCGTCTAACATTAAGCACCAAACAGCAAACGACACACAACCAACCGCCGTGCATTAAGCAGAGCTCATGAATATTATGCAATGCATTTTGATTCGTTTACAATAACAAATTCGCATTTTTATTTTTTCTCTTTTTTAGTACTTGTACTTGTGTTGCTTTTATTGCATTTTGATTTTCCATTCATTTTATTTCGTACGTTCGCCTTCGCATCGCCTCCGTCTCGCTAATGCCATACACGTGAGCTCAACTCGATTTGCGATGTCTGCTGATGTTGACATTTGTGGCGCGGCGGCAAATTACAGTTTGACAGCGTATAAGTGTTGGCGTATTAAGTGCGTGGCTTGGCAACTGACAAATGTATATGAGTTTTTAATTGATCATTGCAGCTTTGTTTGGTGTGAGTAAGCATAAAATACTTGAAATTGGGGTTAATAGAATTGTTAGGCAGTTGAAAAATACATAAAGTTAAACGTTTATTTCAATTTGACGTTAGGAGATAGTGTATTGATTTAGGTTTAGGTACAACTTCATTTGNAATTTGATGTTAGGAGATAGTGTATTGATTTTAGTTTATGTACAACTTCATTTGATTTGATTGCATGATTCTTCTACAGATCTTTCAAATATTAATGAAAATTAGATTTCTTAGACCTTATTAGCCTTATTTTCTCTCATTTGTTACTGTTCTATAGTATCTCGTTGACTTTTGCTTATTATTAACATTTGCTTAGTGTAATTTTTCTTAATTTTTCTAAAATATCGCTAAAAAAGATCTATTGGTGTATTTGTGAGAACAGCAACACTTATTTGATCCTTTTCGGTATAATTTTTTGCTTATATTTATATATCAGCCTAAAGACTAAACGAAGCACAACTGAGCTTAATAAAAATCTCTTTCTGAATAACGAAAACAAAAATGAAAGTAAAAAAATTAAGAAGAAATGCCAAAAATCAAGCTTGCAAACTCTCACACACACACATACAGACACTCAGTGAGTCTTACACTAATTTGTGGCATCATTCATAAGCAATCAGTTGCCGCAAATTATACTCAAGCATACACTTAGGCGTTTCGCGCAAATTTTCTTTTAACGTTTTTCTTTTGTTCATTTTATTTTTGTTTTTTTGTTTGTTATTATTATTTTACGCATTGTTGTTGCACGTCATTTTTGGTTTACGCTTTTCTTTAGCTGTTTTTTTTTTTTTTGCTTTTTGTACGTCTTGTGCTTGAAGTCTCTTAGCAATGCGCAATCGACAGCAATGAAAGGAAAAGCCAAAAAAAAACATTTTTAGGCTTACAAAATTTGCATTTATTGTTTGCCACTTGGGCTTCTTCTTCTTCTTTCTACACGCGCCAATCGTAAGTGGCAACAACAAGACCAAGAGCATGAAGTGAAATTGCGTTGAGAGAGAGCGAATGAAAAAAAACAGAAAATAATAATAATAAAAGTAAAATGCGAAAACTCTAAGCTGCAAGAAAGTGTAAGAAAAAAAATCCCACTTCACTTATGTTGATTTATGATGCTACAGAAATGAAAAGGAATATAAGAATATTCATAAAAAAATAAAGCGAAAGAAGAAGGTAAAGAAGGAGAAAGCAAATACGCGCATTCATAATATTTTATATGTAAAAAAATATATTTATATATGAGTATATGTATATGACAAACAGTGGAAAAAAAATTCTGTGTGGGTGGAACTCTTAATGCGAAATTACAATAACAACAGCAACAACATCGAATGCGTTCAAGTGTGCGCCCTACACTCAAGTTGAGCATGCAAGTAGTATTGAAATCAAGCGTCAATCAGGCCGGGTATCAATGCGGTGAGCATGTCGGCTGAGGAGGAGTGATGTAAATGTTGCCTTCAATTTTATTTACTTTTGTGTAAACAAAGAAAAGGAAAATCCCAACGATTCTTTTTTTTTGTTTTAAATTTTGGTTTTCTTTCATTTTCACTTCTTTGTTTGTATTTCTTTTGTTGTCGTATGCTTTTTTTCACTCCCCTTTTTCATTCGTTTTTTATTCCATGCCGGTCAGNTTTGTATTTCTTTTGTTGTCGTATGCTTTTTTCACTCCCCTTTTTCATTCGTTTATTATTCCATGCCGGTCAGGGAGGCAGGAGAAGTGGCAGACGCCAACAAATGAGTGCCATGTGAAATTCTGAACAATTTCTTTACTACTTTTTCTTGCTGTTGTTATTCTTTTTTTTTTTTAAATTTCTTTCCGCTATTTAAATGAGCGGACAATTCAATTTATGTTTGCTGTTTGCCATTAGGCAGCATAGACAAAAAATGTAAAAAAAAGTAATAATAAAATAAAATAAAAAATTGCATTTAAAAAAAGGACGTTTTTTCTTTGCTTTTAATGCGATTTTTCACGCTTTTCTCTACGTGGAAAAACTGCTTAAGGCACTTACATTTTACTTTGGCAGACAATTTTTTATACTTCTGTTTCTGTTTGCTTTCGGCATTTATTTCATTATTTTATTAATATTTCAATGAACTTGAATTCAATTTGATTGTTGTTTGATGAGATTTTTTTCATTTTCTTTTTTTTTCATCATTAGAACTTCTAATAAAAAACGTGCGCCGACATTAATGTGCGCGCTTTGGCAGACATAGTAATAAAAAGAATTTCTTCTTTTGCGCACAAGAGTAGGCCACAAAAAATGAAAAAATCATCATAAAAATACCAACTTTGACCAAGCAGAAAATGAACATAAAAACCATTGCCAAGAGGCGAAATAAAATCACTAAAAGTATAGAAAATGAAGACAAAATAGAAGTAAATTAACTGTTAATGCTTTAAATCAATAAAAAAGAAGAGAGAGNAATCACTAAAAGTATAGAAAATGAAGACAAAATAGAAGTAAATTAACTGTTAATGCTTTAAATCAATAAAAAAAAAAGAGAGAAAAATTTAAAACAAGGCAAATGAATGCGAATTTTTGTCTTCACTTAAGTGAAGCCTAAAAAGTAAAAATTTNAAACAAGGCAAATGAATGCGAATTTTTGTCTTTAGTTTAGTTTTTGTTTTGTATTTGCCTTCTGATTTTCATTTCGTCTTTTGCACGAAAGTTGTGTAGTATTTTTACGTATTTTTTGTGTGTACTAAAAATATTTTTGTTTCACACTTTGTCCAACATTTTTTACATGTTTTTCTTTGCTTTTTGTGTTCACAACTTGTGTGAAATATTGCAAAGAATCAAATGTTTTAATTCCGAACTGGACAAAAAACTCATAAGACTTGTGAAAATTGAAGTAAACTTCTTTCTCAAAATAGTAATCAAACATAAATGACATCAAAGTAAAAAAAAAACACACACACAAAAAAGGCAAAAAAATGTATTTTAAAGTCAAATTTAAGTGCATGAAAATTGCTTTTGNAAAAAAAAACAAACACACAAAAAAGGCAATAAAATGTATTTTAAAGTCAAATTTAAGTGCATGAAAATTGCTTTTGCAAAAATTTCTAAGCTCACTTGTTCTTCAGTCAACACGGACCGCCATCAACTTTGTGATTGTTCGGTAGAGAAGCAAGCGAATTGTCTGCTTAAAAGTATCGCATGCATAATTTATTGCGCATAAAAGTAGATATCCATACAAGAACCACAAAAAAAAAAAAAAA
>JXPM01006864.1:0-27362 GCA_001014415.1 Phortica variegata | reverse complement strand
TATGGTGTGCGTTGGCGTCAGTGCCTGTGATAAGCGGCTGGCCTTTGCTGTCTGTTTTTTGATAAAGAGAACAAAAAAAAAAATCGAATATTGGACTTATTTTTGACGGTCTGTAACTTTGTAGGTATTGGTCGTATCGAAAAACTTTGTAAGAAGAGTTTGTAGCTTGTAACTTCTAGTTTTTGGATCCAAAAAATTTTAGGAGTAACGGGTTTGATGTAATCCATAAAATTGCGAAAAGAGAATTTCAAAATTTGTTGTAACGGGTTTTATGAGTAACGGGTTTGATGTAATCCATAAAATTGCGAAAAGAGAATTTCAAAATTTGTTGTCTTTTTTGATTTGCTCCATGGACTTTGATAATTTCTTTTTAAATAAACAACTATATCAACTTTTTGAACTTGTTGATTCAGCATTTTTCCGATCGCTGCTACGATTTTTGTTCGCAAAGATATTCGAGATTGAAACAAAAAAGGTATTTTTGACTTAAACTATCGAAATCTCACCAATGAATGAACGCTTGGAGTTTTGGAAACCGGTGAAAATTTCCTAAAATAACCAGTTAAGATATTTGGAGAACAACATTTTTTAACATTATTAATATTAAGTTAAAAAAGGCCAAAAAAATGACTTTTCACTTGTTTTCGTTATTTGGCTTTGTAGCTCAACAAAAAATTGAAGAAAAAGTGGAAAACAAGCTGAATTTTCCATTTTTAGGAAGATGGTTATACAATGTTTAAAAGTGTCAATTTTGATCCTTCAATTGTTTTCTTCAACTTTGAACACACAAGATGGAAAAACCGCTCAATGATCGATCTGAAAATTTACACGGTTATTATGGGCCCCCCTGGCTACTCCTTGGCCATTTACTCTTATTATTCTAATTGAAAGCTAGACTGTCGTTTGTGCCGAGCTAGGCTAAGCGACATAAGAGCATTGAAAAGGTTATTGAAACTTTTTTTTATGATAAATTTAAGTCCAAATATTTGAGACTTCCGGAAAAGATTTTTTAAAAATAACCGAACCTCAATTTTTTTCAACAACATTTTGTACATTTAATGAATTTGGTTGCTCTTTATTTATTTTATGTATTTTTTTTTTTATAAACACTTCCGTCCCATACGACATGCATGTGTTTGTAAATGTATTTATATGACTCTGTATACATATACATGATTGTTGTTTGTTGAAATTTATATAACCCAAAATGCAAAACGGCGTTGGAAATAGGAAAGGAACAAAGCGAAATATAAATTGATTAAGTCAATCAAAACCGGACGTAGTCGATTACTAACAGATTCACCCACATACACGCATACGAGCGCACACACATACATATGCATGTGTCTAAACTTATAAACATACAGACAATATAATGCTTCATGCAATGAAGAGGAAAGGGTAAGAGACTTCGCTTGCTTATATCATTAAAAAATGAGAGGGTGAGAACAATATTTGAAAGGTGAGAATTCCGAAAGAAATTTTAATTACATTTAAGCATGCAGTACACATTCGGCAGTCTAATACTTGCGATTGGTGTTTCCTCTGTTAAAGCTCAAGTCGGATTCACGCCAGACTGACGGACGGACAAGTTGAAATTAGCACTGAGTTTCAAAGACAGAAAGGCTGATCCGTCTTTGAACTTTTCTTTTGCATGATTCAAACAATCATCATCTTCATTATTATATGTATGTTCCATCATTGGCGTTTCTCATCGACTGCCAAAATATGGGGTTCCAAAGGGAAGAGTTCAAAATCTTGGTTGACTTGGTTAATGAGTATTTTTATGCTCTACATTATTCGTATGCAAGTTGAGTAAATATACCCCTTTAAAACTGTTTGTCCACAAAGACCATTAAACTCATTCAGCAGAGAAGGACGAGGGATGACAGGAGAAATGGATTGAGCCTTGTCCTTGACTTGAACTTTGGTGAGTAGACTCGTGATGCTCGGCAGCAAGTCGAGTTTTCACAGTTTTGTGCCACGCTTATTCCTTTCTACCCTCTCCTCGTAGATTAGACAAAAAAAATTGTTAATTAATGGACTCGAAAGTTTCCATGAGTTGTCCGATGAATCCCCCTCCCATTTTGTTGAATCCCCCATCCCCTAATTGTATCTCACGTAATTTATAAACGACCCCTGAAGGTACGAACCTCCTTTAGAACTGCATACAATAAAGCCCATCAAACTAAAATTTGTCCACATTTTGACCGTTTTTTTCTGATATTTTGTAGATTTCGGATGTGGCACCGCCCACCGAATGTTCAGGGTATTGCATTGTCGAGTATACTCGAATATATCGCCCTTACTTGTTTTCAGATAAATTTGTTGTTGTTGTTGTAGAAAGCAAAATAAGCACTTGTCGTCGACTTTCGCTCGGGCAAATATTTCGAGCGCGACTGTGTGCAACTAATAAACTTTGTTCAAATAATAAATATTAATTTAGTGATGGTTTAAAGTACGCTTGTGTGTGTGTGCGTACGTGTGTATGTGGGCACAGACAAAAGCATTACAAGAGGCTCTGATCTGATCTGTAATTTGCATAGGGGTGTGGGTCGGACGGTGTGCAATTGTGAGCACCCTCATTGCAAATCACAACAAGAACACACAAATTGAAATCTATGCGCGTCGCAGCTCACAAATCTGAAAAAGTTATCAACATTAAAGAGCACTTGCTTCGTCCAGAGCAGTTTAGTTTTTTCCATTCCGTCAAAGTCAGTCGAGACAGTCAGTCGAGCCGAGTTCGAGGTCCGCAACCGAATTCCGTGTCCCGTGTCCCGAGTTGAGTCGTGAGTCGTTTACTATAAAAATTTATGCGAATCGCTGTTGTTGGTCGTTGGTCCGTCGGTTAGTGTGTCAAACAGTTGAGTGTTGTATCCCCTCAGTCAATTTAATTCAATAAAAAAATAAACAAACGAAAAGTTACTGTGGAAAATGTGTGTCCTTCGTTAATTTGAAGAAAGACAACAAAAAACTAAGTCAATTAAAATCTCAATCAACGTGCGTTAAAACCAGAGCTATAAACCGTGCCTTGTCGAGCCTTTTGTCCCAACAACATTGACAATTAAGCTTTGAGCCTCCTTTAAGAAACTGGCTGAATTTGATCCTTGTATGTCGACTTTTTTTTTGTTCAATATGCTACACATTCAGTCACGCCAGATTTGAAAAAAACTAGACACCAAAACCCTTCAGGCAGGAGTTGGTGGCTCAACATAATGTTTGGCAGAAAGTTATAATTCTCATCTTTTCTACTACTAGGNTGGTGGCTCAACATAATGTTTGGCAGAAAGTTATAATTCTCATCATATGCTACTAGTCCGTTTTATTTATAAATAATATCGACCAAATCCATCGAGATCCTATGAATAGTAAGGTCTAGCGCAGGTACTTCTTCCTAAACGAAACCATAACTAGGAGATTACTTTCTAACTATACTGTTCACTTCTTAATCCTACGTCTGGCCATCGGCTACTATGCATTTTCCTCCAAAGAGGCAAGCATCAAAAAAATGATCGACGGTATTCGTGATTGACCTTCTCATTCAAAAATTGTCTGTTTTATGTGCATTACTCATAGGGCTAATACGGTACATGTATAGAAAGAGGCTTCATCTGGTCATAGTATGCTCCTGATCTGGATCGCCGACTCATTTGCCATTTCACAAACCTTCAAAAGTTCTCACTCTGCTACTGATTCAAAACACCAATTCTGCACCAACCGCGGTCTCCTGGATCATATTATTTGGCCTCATAAGCGCTTCATTTCAATTTGGTCATCATGCCCATCTATGACGTCCGTTCTCCTTTCTCTAGCGACTTAAGCCTCATATAGTTATTTACTAAATTAATAATGGTCTTTCGAATCCTCATTTGCTTTCATTCCTGGTTGTCTGTTTCGTACAGGTTCCTTGCATGTTTATTAATGTGGAGAACAAGAAATTATGAAAAGAAAGAATTTTTAAATTTTGTTATATAAATTATTATTCCGAATATTCTTTGCTTCAATGCAACTTTTTCCTTTATAAAAAGAATGAGTAAATAGTCTTTGAAATATTAAATATTGGCGGGAAAAAAAATGTTACACCTTTTACCCTCTAATTCCAAGCTATGCTGTGAGGTTGATATATCAAGGAAGAATTTCTACGATTAGTTCCAGAAGCATGCTGTTATTTTGACCCGCTTTTCAACTAAAGGTCGTCTTAGTCAGTTAGAAACAAATCATATATTCTCGATCAGTTCAACGAGACGAATATGTGTGTCCAATCTGTATAACATATATGCGAACCTATCCCAAAATGTTTGAACTAGCATTTTCAAAGTGTGAGAAGTTTTTTTCATTTCTAATTTAATTATCGGAACCAGTATGATGACCAGATGACCGGATAATCAGTTCCACTTATCCCGTATACAAAAAGAAGAAGAAAACTTACAAAAATTTAATTCCATTGTATGAAAAACTTTTTTTGTTTTTAGAGACAGGAGACCTTCTGGCCAGACCATAACATGAAAAGAAAATATTTGAATTCCATGTTTAAGAAACTTCTTGGTTCTTCATTAATTAACTTTAAACTTCATTAATTAACTGAGAATTATTTTAAGCAAACTATGGGCGTGGCACCGCCTGCTTATAGCCGAAATGAGGAAAATTAATTTTACTCACTTCCCCGTTTGCTGCTTTAATAATAAAAACATCTTGAAGCTTGGAAAGTTTTAAGACTTTATGCGTTCTCTTACCATTTATCCGATACTCATCATCCTTATATTTTTACTACTCTTGTGTTAGTTGTAGTTCCACAACGCATATTAAATTGATGAACACGTTTAGAACAAGGACCCTACGTAACATAGGAGTGAGATACAATCAACCTTATAATTGATTTTTTTCTTTCTTTTCAAAATATTTTATAGAATTTAATTACCCGAAGAACGTATTTTGGGTTAAGTAATGTCCAGTAACTGTGGCAACGATGGCGGCGGGGATGACGGTCACACCATTCACATACAGAGCCAAATAAAAAAAGACACAATCGAAATGACAAAACTACTCAGTCCCAAAGAACAACTACAGATGCCATCTGCCAATATAGCAACGACGCTTACTAATCAGCAACAGCAGGTCTGTAATCTTTGTTCCAATATTAGCCAATTTATCATTAAATATGCTTATGTTGCATAGCGCTACACGACACATACGGCAGTTTAGCATTCTAACTAAATTTGTGAAAACATGAGCATAAGTAATGTTGAAAAAATTGACACTCTATTCAATAATAATAAATGACTGATCAAGTGATTTATCTAAATTTAGTTGGTTGCCATTGATTTGCCCGATAGAGGGTCATGGTCATCGAAGTTAGACTTTATATTATCGGTGGTTGGTCTGGCCATTGGTCTGGGCAATGTTTGGCGCTTTCCCTACTTGTGCTATAAAAATGGAGGCGGCGCCTTCCTGTTGCCATACTTTCTAACTCTCTTTCTCGCGGGCATACCGATGTTCTTCATGGAGCTTGCGCTTGGTCAAATGTTGACCATTGGAGGTCTTGGCGTATTTAAAATCGCACCCATATTCAAAGGTCGGTTAAAGGTTACTTAAATGCTTAATGGATTCATTTCAAATTGTTTTAAAAATAATTTCAGGCATCGGCTATGCAGCGGCTGTCATGTCCTGTTGGATGAATGTCTACTATATAGTTATTTTGGCGTGGGCCGTGTTCTACTTCTTCATGTCGATGCGCGCCGGTAAGACTTGTTACTCACCCACAAAAGAAAAGTAAACTAGAATTTTAAGAAAACAACTTTTTGAGAGGAAATGAGGGGAGGGGGAAAAAATGAGGTATGCAGTAGTGATGCACGAATCCTACATTTTTTGGATCCGGATCTTTCGAATCCGAATCCAAATGGATTCGAGTACTTAACGACGAATCCGAACCCGTAAGAGCAAAAAAAAAAAGGCTTAACCTCCCAGGGTAATAAAATGCTTAGTGATACGTGAATTGAACATTAAGGGAAATTTAAATCGAATTATTAAAAAGCCAACCTTTTTGAGCTTGCTTTGACATTTGCATGTTATTATCTTACTGGTATTTCTGTGCGCCTAGTTGGCTCAATCACTTTCTATCACTTGGATGCATGGATTCAATCAAATCATCAAGATCGATTTTAGAAAAATAAACTGGATTGTAATGTTCGTATAGGATTCGTTTATGGTGGGATACGTAACCAGATTCGGATTCGTACTCGGATTCCTACTAGGATTCAGATTCGTACATTGGATTCGATTACCACGAATACTTTTAAGATCCGGATCTTCGAAACCGAATCTTAAGATTCGTGCATCACTAATATGCAGTTTTGAAGACCTATACTTACCGAATCTTCAAACCAATTTTCATATTTATGTCGCTTCTGGTGTTCGAATTATAGCCGTTTAAAAAAGTAGGCGTTGCTCGTTAGGTGGGAAAGAGTGGGCGTGCAAAAATTCCTTCAATCTTGATCTAGCGTTTGACCACACGAGTCTATCTTCTGAATTTGAAGTCTCCAGCTCTTATAGACGAAAAGAGTATCTCATTTTTGGCAATGCCGAAGTTAAAGTTCTCACTGGTTTACTTCTGCGTCATTTACAGATGTGCCATGGCGTACATGCAACAATTTTTGGAACACATTGAATTGCGTCAATCCCTATGAGCGCAAAAACTTGTTGTGTTGGGAAAAGACGATCAACGGCACGGCGAATAAAATATGTTCTGTCGCAGCTGCGAACATCTCCGCTACGGATTTGACCGATCCTGTAAAAGAGTTTTGGCAGTGAGTTTTGTTTAGATCGTATTAACATTCATTTTCATTTTTGAATTATATTTGGTAAATTTACCATGTAGACGCCGTGCACTTCAAATATCTACAGGCATTGAAGAGATGGGCAACATCCGTTGGGAGTTGGCTGGCACATTGCTGCTTGTTTGGATCTTGTGCTACTTTTGCATTTGGAAGGGTGTCAAATGGACTGGCAAAGTCGTCTACTTTACTGCGCTGTTCCCTTACGTGCTCTTGACCATACTGCTCATCAGAGGCATCACACTGCCCGGCGCCATTGAAGGAATCAAATTTTATATCATACCGAATTTCTCAAAACTTTCCGAGTCTGAGGTTTGGATTGATGCCGTAACACAAATATTCTTCTCCTACGGTTTAGGTCTCGGCACTTTAGTTGCGCTTGGCAGCTACAACAAGTTCACAAACAATGTCTACAAGTAGGTCAATTCAAGTAACATTAACGCCAACTTATACCACATGCCGCCTATGTTACGTACAGCCACATAAGCACATAAATTAATCTAACGTTTCAGCGTGCACATTGTGCCCAACGTTCAATTGACGCATGTGCTGTGTAATGATAAGCAACATAGGCGCATTAAATATAAAATTAGCCTGAATAGGTGCAATTTTGTGAATAGCTTGATTAATTACGAAATTTCAGAGACGCCTTAATAGTTTGCACGGTGAATTCGAGTACGAGTATGTTCGCAGGCTTTGTCATATTTTCGGTAATAGGTTTTATGGCACACGAACAGCAGCGCCCAGTTGCCGAAGTGGCCGCTTCTGGTCCGGGTCTCGCCTTCCTTGTTTATCCGTCGGCCGTGCTGCAGTTGCCTGGCTCGCCGCTCTGGTCGTGCCTGTTCTTCTTTATGTTGTTACTTATCGGCCTCGATTCACAATTCTGCACAATGGAGGGTTTCATTACGGCGATTATCGATGAATGGCCACAATTGCTGCGCAAACGAAAAGAAATTTTTATTGCGATTGTTTGTGCGCTTAGTTATCTGGTTGGACTCACCTGCATTTCACAGGTAAGCCTTAAATATCAGATATAGAATTTAAGAATCATGCAGCAGACTAGCAGTCGATACGACATGTTAAATGCCAGACTGTCAGAGGTTTTTTTTTAACTTCACTTTTTTAATTTCTTCTTTTTGACCTTTAGGGCGGCATGTACATCTTTCAAATTCTCGATTCATACGCGGTCAGTGGCTTCTGCTTGCTCTGGCTCATCTTCTTTGAGTGTATTTCAATTTCATGGTGTTACGGCGTCGATCGTTTCTATGATGGCATCAAAGACATGATCGGCTACTATCCAATGGTCTGGTGGAAATTCTGTTGGTGCGTGACAACGCCGCTCATTTGTGTGGTAAGTGTGTTAAATGCTTGTTTGACAATTTGTCACGTTCGAACGTAGTAAAAAAACTATGAATAGGGTGCATATTGAGAGTAGCTGTCGGGAAACTGAATATAGGATAAATCATGCCAGCAACCACCAACGAAAGGGCGGGTGTAAGCGTAATCTCGCCCAATCTCATTAACTTTGTAGTCTATTTCACAACTAATTACTTCAAAATTGTAAGGTATGATGGTGAAAATTTCAAGAAAAAAAAAAGAAAAGCACAGCTTCTGCGTGTCTGGTAGTTAAAAATTATGAAAAATGGGTCCCGTAATTTGGGTACGTTCCCTTAGATACTTTATTGAGTTTATTCAGGCATTTTCTAAGGCAGACTTGTAAGTTCAACTGGTCAGGTGGTAAAGAAATTTTGTTGACTAAAATTTTACAAATATTGAACATAGAATCTATCACTAGATATCACAAAATATGTGAGAACTGGCATGAATAACGATTAGCTTCTTCAAACAGCTCAAAAATTTGTATGTTAAGGTGTCTATCCAATGTCCATAAACACTAATCTTTAATAATATTATGTATTTTTTAGGGAGTTTTCTTCTTTAATATCGTCCAATGGACGCCTGTTAAATATTTGGATTACAACTACCCGTGGTGGGCACATGCATTTGGTTGGTTCACGGCTTTATCTTCGATGTTATACATACCGGCGTATATGTTCTGGCTATGGCGACGCACACCTGGTGATATTGGCGAGGTAAGTCAGAAGACGATTGGGAATTGTCCACAGCGTATGAAAGTATGGTATGGAAAGTAGTATGGAAAGTAAGAGAATAATACTTGTCATACAAGTTACGAAAAATTATATAAATTTTAAGAAATTTTGTTCGTTGGTTTTTAAGCAGTAACAATTAGCCGAGAGGGAAATATGTCAGTAAGCAATTTTGAAGGTATGTATTTACAGAATCTATTCGAATTTTGAGGTTCCTATCTTTTATAGATTTTTTTGAGACTGCCATCCAAATATCATATTCCTATCACTGCTATTAATAAGAGGGAGATCGGAAAGAATTTGTACGTTTTCAATTTATTGACTAATGTCACCATATACCATAGAAAACGTGTACATTACATAATATGTCCCTTCTCCGTTCTTGTATTCACCCAGCATTATACTAAGAATTGTTTCGGATTTGTTTCGTTTGGGGTTGAATAAATTGTATTCTATAAATAATTAAATACTAATATTAAATAAGGAAGCCAAAAATATACTGAAAAATAAATCGTAGCCATAAATTTTCAATACTCACTACGCAGAAAATTCCAAAATTTATGTCGACCAACTAATTGTGAAAAATTTTTACGTTCAGTACAGTTCAACACTTTGTTTATACGCTCGCCCACTTGCTAAACTGTTTATTTTTCATTCCAAGTAAATATGTAATTAATTCGAATTCAACTTCAAACAATCAAATCAAACGATGTAAGCAACAAAAGAACAAGCAACAAAAGAATAGTTGTATTATTTTGTCGTGTATATTAGACTCGACCTTTATAGGTTGTTTTTTAAATAATTATATTTAATTGCAGAATTTTTATACTCTTCACGTATGTGAATAGTACTATAACTTTGTCACGAAGCTTGTAACACCCAGAAGGAAATATCTCCGACTATACAAAGTATATTTCTCTTGATCAGCTCGACAAAACGAGTTGATATAGCCATGACCATCTGTCTGTCTGTATGTATGCTATCTCCTGCCACAGTTTTGAAGCTGTCGACCTAAAATTTTGCACAAACGCTGCAATTCTATTACCATAAATCATTGATCGGAACCAGCATGATCTGACCACTTGAACTGGTAGCCCCCATACAAAAAAAAAAGAAGTAAGATAAACAAATTTTGAAACGTTGTATGAAAAACTTTTTTGTTTTGTAAGATAGAGGGCAGAATTTCACAACTAGTCGTTTCTCATGAATAGACCAAATGCCATCGAGATCGGATCACTGGAAGTGGTATCTGCCATACAAATGAAGAAAAGGAAAAGAAAGAAAACTTTTTTGTTTTTTAACTAATTGACATGAAATTTCACACTTATGTTCTTAGGGAATTCGCATGTCTCCGGCACTCAATGAGCTTAAACAATGAAAAGTGGTATATATGTAGGTTAATAAGATGAAGATAAAAAATATTCAGTTAAAAAATGGAAGTGGCAGAAAAAAGTGCGTGAAGAGTATATAATAGCGTTCTTACTGGTTTTATTTTAATAGTGCGATTTATTGATTATTTAAGCTTTAATTATTACTAATTATTTTACAGAAAATGCGCTCAATAGTGCGAATAGACGAAGACATTGCAAGATTGCGTGAGAAAATGCAGCACGAGGCACACGCCAAACATATCGAGTTCAATTCATTATGAATGACTAACACACACACACACACACCCACACATACATAATAAGTTACTTGTTAGACGAAGTCACCACACATCTTATTAGTATCCAATTGTAACTCATTTAAGTTAAAAAAAAAAACAATTCGCATTTTCCCACTCCCCCGCCGCGTTGTCTTAACCATTGTAGCCAGTTTGGGCATTCCAACGTTCGTCACATTGAGTACGCCCATGTTACATAGGCCGTCACACCGCACAAAAAACAGTTCAGTTTTCAATGAATGCATTTAAACGCTATACTGCCGTATGTGTTGTGTGCGAATTATGCCGCATAGGCGTAACTATAATAATATTAGAAACGTTGGCATGTGGCGAGCTTTGTTGGCATCTCAGTGGTCTTAACTTAGATTTTTGTTAATCTATTTATACATATATATTTAATTTATTAGATATCGGTACTATATCGGTGTATATGTAATTCATTAAGTATAAAGTTGGAAAATTTTAATTGTGCAAAATTAATAACACAATTTACAAATAATTGTTATAAATTAAGAAAATGTCTGTTTGTCGCTTAACTTGAATAAGATATAAATTAAACAAACGAAATGGTGTTTTATTTTATTTTTTTTTTTTTTTAAAGGAGTATTTTTAATGGGTTATTCTAGTCTGGAAGCCTCAATTTTAGACGGTTTTCACCGTACGATAAAAAAAGATTATAAAAACGAAGTGGAAGCCAAAAAAAAAAGTGGTGTCATGGTTGAGATGATTCCAGTCCTTGTAATGTCCGGAAAAAAAAATCAAAAACGCAGTTATTCTCGGGAATGACGTCGCTATAGCCCCTACCTCAGGTAAAAAAAAACTACAAATTTTTTCACACAATTAAAGATTAAAGTTTTGTTCAGCGTAAAGCGATACTAATACCTTACATTACAAAAACGGGTATAATTCCGAAAATACTTTGAATTTTGAGAAACCCTTTCAGGCATATATTCTTAAGGGTTGGAATCTTAAGGAAATGAAAAAAACGATTTATTCAAAATCCTAGACTAGAATACCCCCTTAAGACAAACAATTTTTTATCAGAAAATGGCAAAAGACACTTCAAGGGTATTTAAAGCTCGCCGCGCATGGCAAAAATATTGGTAGTCAAAAATTCCTAATGCGGAAATATAATTTATTGAATCATATTTAATATTTTAGTATTTTTAATGCACTCTAGATGAATGATATGTCATAATATGAAGCTATGGAGGTCCAGTTGTTCAAAGCGGAATCATTGATGCCAATTGTATCAACATTTCTAACATTAGGTACGCTTATGATACTCAGCGTCCATACCAAACGTATCGCATTTTAATGTTCAGCCAGCGTAAACATAAAAGTATCTTATGTGTTGTGTGAGCGCTATGTACTATAGGCGTATCTAAAATGAGAAATCTGCAATTTAGCGGAGCTACAGATAAAGAGAGAAATTGAACTATACCAAAAATACATGGTGCCAAAAGAAAATCAAATCGAATGTTCTGTTCTCTCGCTTTTTTACTCCCACTTATCGGGTAAGAAGAGCAGCAACAATGTTTTGTTTACATTTCTTTTTTTTATTTATTTGTTTGTTTTTGTTTGGGAGCGCCCCTCGATCTTACACACAAAAGAAATAACCTGACTATTTATTTACCAGAAAGTTTAAAGCGTTACGCCACCCTGGCGCTCGAAAAAATAGTCACATAAATAAAAAAAATTTTTTGACACAATTATTAATTTTATTAAATACGTTTAAATGTATATGTATATATACACATTAAATTGTTGGCTTACAAAAAAAAACCGTATACAAAAAAAATCAAATATAACTGAAGTTATGAGCCGACAAGAATAGCCCTTTTTTGAAAATCCATTTTGGTGGGGTACACGATATCTCGATCTGCAATCATCTAAAAAATGTGGAATACATTTTATTTCATTTAAAAATGAAATATCTAGGGCGCTACCTCTTTATTTAACTATAATCATACTTACAAATTTTACAAGGAAAATTGGAATACTTTTTTGAATAACCGAAACTTATATAACCTTGTAAGCATTCTCCCACTTAGTTCCACTCCTTCTTATATCTAGCTTTTCTAATAAGAAAGATATAAGTTTTTTTTTACCAATCTTGCAAACTATCTTCGACCGATCATTCTTATAGTTCTGCACATGCAAGTAATTTCTACCTTTATATTTTTTCGATATATTTAAAACTCTAACGCAAGGTTGCTCTGAAACAGACGAACATGGTTATATGACAACGTTATCATACTCCTTTTATTTTTTTACCCTGTACCTTTATGGTGCAAAGGTATATAAGTTTTGTGCGCATCGAAAGTACATACATACATATATATGTATGTATATTTTTGATCAACTCAACAAGACGAGTTGATATAGTCATGTCCGTCTGTATGAACGCCTAGATCTCGGAAACTATACAAATGCTTCACAGGTCGATTCTGCTATTCATTAAGCAGAACAAAGTTTATTTGGTTTTTCCCCTCTGCAACTTAGTTTAGTGGTGAGGGGCAAACAACTCGTATTTTCTCGGTTGCCTGTTGAGATAGGAACACAAAATTTGGAGCTGACTCAAGCCCCAACAAGATACAATAGAAAAATGGGCCATATAGTAAAAATTTTAAACGTTTGCATCTCTGAAACCATAAAACCTATTCAAATAAAACCTTGCATGCATGCTATTGGGATGGTAATAAGATGTAAATATAAAATGCCAATATATCTCTGGAACAAATTGGTCTAAAAGAGTAAAAATTGGCGTGTATGATATTGAATGGAAATGAAATCTGTTTCGACGAAAAAGTGATGAAAAGTTACAAATTGAATCTAATAATATACCCTAACACTGTAAGTGCGGGTTATAAAAAGTCGTGCATGTGTTTAATTCCAGATTTTTATGTTTTTAATATAGACAGCTAAATAGTCAATGAAAAACGTTCAAAAAGCAATCATTAGTTCTTAAGTTTTTTTTTTTTTTGAGTGATTTGCATTCAATATTAAAGTTCATATGACATTCTGTTAGCATTCAAAACTGTAAAAGATTGTTCACTCTAAAGTTTTCTTCTTTTTAGTAAATGTTGTGTTTGTGTTGACAACAAGTGTACACTACTCACGCAGACAGAGCGCACATGTTGGAAAAAATGAGAGTGAGAGCCTAATTGAAAACAGCTACTTAGATTACTCAAAATATTTAAAATACGAAATATCAACGTCTTCTTGTTCTACTGCATTTTGGTATTCTCTGACTTTGACGCAGTTGTTTCTACGATGTGCCAGTAACCGAACCTCATGCACTCATTTCATTTTACTGCACTCATAAATTTGTTTTGTGTACACAGCTTAGAAAGACACTACAACATAGAGAGAGACCCCATAAAGTATATATCGCTTGTAGGAATGACCATTAACTTAAGCTTTGTATTGTGTCAAAATGTCATGTTTGTATTTCTAATAGTTTCTGAATGAGGCAATTTTAAGTTTTCCATTCCTTAAGGAAGTGAACGCGTTTTTCTAGAAACAGTAAATTTTGAGTTATGCCGGTCTTGCAGTAAACAAGCGATATGTCCGTCTGCCCGTCTGTATTCACCAATGGTTCTCGGAAACTACAAGAGCTAGAGCCTTGAAATTTGGAGGGTCGACTCGTAATCCTCGGCAGCAGATCAAGTTTGAACGATTTTGTGCCACGCCCACTCCTTCCCGACCAACCAGCACCACACACTTTTTTAAAATGCTATAACTCGAACACCCGAAGAGATAGAAACATGAAAGGAGGGTGAATTTTTACCCTCCCCCAGTTGTTTTCTTTAAGTTGCGATATCTCCAAAATTCTTAAGGGTATAAACTTGAAATTTAGTATGCACGCACAGTAAATATACATCTTTAAAACTGCATACCACAAAATACTGTGATGGTTACCCCTCAAAGACCGACAAACTCAAATTTTTTCATTAATTCCACATTTTTCGACCGATTTTTTTGATATTTTGAACACTATGACAGATAAATATTTTTTTTGTAGATTTGGGGTGTGGCAGGGTATTATATTGTTGAGTATACTCGTCCATACCGCCCTTGCTGGTTAGCTTGTAGGATTGCACTGTATAGCAAAGAAGAAAACACTGTACTGTATTGCATACAATGAATATACTCATGCAACCCTCTAATATACAATACATACACACACACACACATACATAAGTGTTAATTCAAAGCAAAACATCATAAGAAGTATAAACATGATACACACACGTTTGTTATGTGATAAACACAAGAGTGTGTGTGTGTGTGTAGTGTAAAACAAAAACATCAAAATTCCGTGTCAATTAACGTATAAATTTTCATTTAAGATTTTTTCATTATAGCGTAAATCAGGCAAACGCTTGAATGGTGAAGTAAGTAATTATCTCGGTGTCTTAATTGCCATATACACAAATGCCAAATCAATGCGTCATAGTAAATTTTAAGCTATTTTATAATAAATTTTTATATTAAACAATTGGAAACGGTTCTGCGTATTATTTTTATACCAAAAAAACCCACTAGCAAAAACACATATGTATGTATATGTATATGCCTGTGTGTGTATGTGCGCATGATTGCGCTTCTCAAGCTTGATTGGTTCGCAAATGATGATGAACCAACATGGATTTTCCCCCATGCTCATTATAATGGTTTACAGACTTTCTTGCCAATTAAATTGCCGACGGCAACTCGGCGTCGTTCTTCTATATTTTTAAAAACCAAAAGCCAAAAACTTTGAAAAGAAACTCATATGTAATGTAAACAGCCCAAGATTATACAAACAAAACCAAACAACAACACGCGTTAATGAAGATTGGTTGAACGATTTGACTGACTATGACGTCGTTGTATGNTGAGAACTGATGTACATATAACAACAATAACAACAACAACGTGCAGGTCAAACGGCATTACTGAATATGCAGAGTCCCTTTACCATGCAGATCTGCAATATGACGCATGAATTGTGTGTACGTGTGAGAGAGTCAGGTGCTCGTCAAAGCCTTAAAGGTACACAAANTCAGTGGGGGAGAATGAGGTGTTCGCGAAATCTTTTAAGTTTAAAAAAAAAAAAAAAAAAAAATGTCATTCCCGGATAACGTGTGCGGACAGCAATCGCAGTGGAATTCATGACGTACAAAGCGAACCGGAATTCTTGATAAAAGTTTGAGCAAGACAAGTAATAAGCACGTTTACACAAGAAAGAGCAAACAGCATTAAAGACTGAGAGCGCGAGCATACTTAGTAGTGCTTACGAAGGGCGAGAGAGACAAGACAAAATCAAATGAACATTTGCAGCGAAGCTAAAATACCTTACTATGAGTGTGAATTGACAGATATATGCGTGTGCATTACTATGTTCATTAGTAAAGTACAAAAGCAATTAAACAAAATGGAAAAAAAACATAAAATTGNCATTACTATGTTCATTAGTAAAGTACAAAAGCAATTAAACAAAATGGAAAAAAAACATTAAATTGATAATAAATGATTTGGTCATACAAATGGGTGGGCACGGGTCGGGCCTCAGGTCTGACACCAAAAGCCCAAAATTTTCGCAATTTATGGACGTCAACATGAGCAAAAAGTTGCAAAAAATCTGAAANGATAATAAATGATTTGGTCATACAAATGGGTGAGCAAATAATTTACGTAGTAGTCGTAATTAGAGATGGGCACGGGTCGGGCCTCATGTCCCGAAATTTTCGCAATTCATGGACGACAACATGAGCAAAAAGTGAAAATTGGAAAAAAATGAAGTTGAGAATGAAATCGATAAATATTTAAACTCGTCCAAATCTTGCATACTGACATTTTGGGAAATTCAAATATCTGCCACTTTTCCAGNTTTTAATTCCAGCTAGCGTCTTTTTTCGACGTGTGGCTGAAGTCTCAATGAGAGCAGGACGAGGCTAACCAGCCAAAATCTAGACTTTCTCATTTGTTTAAACAAAAATATGTAGTCAAGAATTAAATATTAAGTAAAAATGTACATGTCTATTAAAAAATGATTTAAGTGTTAGCGATCTTATTAAACCTTATATTTTTTTTAATTTCCGAAATAAAAAAGTAATTTTTATCGGGCCGGGCCTTCTTAAAAATATACCGCGCTGGGCCCGCGCCCATCAATAGTCGTAATAACTCACGCTCATTTTATGTGTAGAGTGCACAAACAGCAAATTTTTGTTGCTTTGCTCCGCGTTGATGTGTTGCAATAAACCACAAGAGTTTAGACCGTTGATTCGATCGGTTGTCTTCTTTAGAAGTCTTGCGCTTGCGTTGTTGCTATTAGTATTAAAATAAGTTGAGAGATTCGCCATTGCCGTGTGCCGTGTGCTGTGTGTAGAGATTTTGCTTTAGTTTTTACTTAATGAATGAATAAGCATTTCAACCAAATAGTGTGTCGCCTCGTCTCGTGTGTGTGTCCAATGTTAAAACAGCGATTTTTTTTTGTTGTTTAATTATGCGTCAGCTATTTTAATTACGTCGATTTGAACGCCGAAAAAAAACGTCGCCGCCGGCGCAACATACATAACGACCGACAGGTGTAAATCAAGCCAACGGCGCTGCTGCTGCTGCGCTACTACTGCTGCTGCCAATGTAACTGTTTGTTAGTTTAGTATCAACACTCGGTGTGTCGTGCACATACACACACTCACTGAACGCGAGCCCAATGAAAGTATGGCGGCGCTTGTCTTAGAGCGGCCACAACAACAACAACGACAGCAACGAAACAACGAAAATTATGACAGTGAAATCTCAGTGCGTTGGTTGTTGTTTTATTTACGCGATAAAAATGCGCTAATTAAGCAAGAACAACAACACAGCTGTGAATGCAATCGGCGTCGTCGTCGGCAGCTTTTGAACACAACAGAGAATTGGTTGTATGACAATAACAAAATGCGAGAATATTCTGCAGCGTCTGCTTCAATTAACGCTGAGCTGCCACGCACAACAACAACAACAACATTAACGGAGGCTAAAACTAAGACTGATTCAATTGGCATAAATTTGGGGCGTAGAAACTTGCAACAAAATATTGATGAATCGTTATGGCAACAATTTCATCAAAAATACCGTTCTCGTTGGCACTTTAAACCAAAACAAACAAAGCAAAATGGCGCCAACAATGGCACATATTTAACATATTTCATTTTAAAATTTACACAATTATGTTTGATCATAATTTTCCTTATGTCGTTGCTAATGACAGCAACGCAGATCGCGCAACAAGTCAATTGTCTGGAACTCACTAAGTCATTGCCTATAACAACAAAAAATCAAGTGAACAACGAAAACAAAACACCCTTTAGAAAAAATGTTGACATTATGCCAACAGCCACAACAACAACCACAGCAACAACAACAAGAAAAATCGAATCTAACATGGAAATATTAAATAGCATATATTTTGAAAATAGGACAAGAAGAACAACAACAAAAATAGAAAACGAAACCAAAAACAAAAACAAAACAAGCAACACACATAGTCAATTTTTTTCTAGTTATAAAAATGATAAGAAAAATTCTTCTACGTATAATTTAAGCAGTAAAAATAATAGTAAACAAAATAGTCAAACTATTGAAGAAATAGAACAAAAACGTTATCGTCGCCGCATAGACGAGCGTAGTATATCGGCGGGCATTGTAAGCATCGGTTCGATTAACGATACCACAATTACAAACAATACGATCGAAACGACAAAGCCAAAGTTGAAAAATCTGCACAAAGATACCACAACAACGTCAACAATTGCGAGATATAAGCTGCAACAAAAACATGCCAATCCTAGAACCAAAGGCATCGAACATGACATCGACATTGTAAATTTCACAAAACTTGTTATGGAAGGCCTGGGACTCAAAAAGCTGCCTGACATGCAAAAGGTAAGCAAATCGAATTAACAATTTTTTCCCCTCTTCTCATCCGCTCGCCATCCGCAACATAACATAAATGAAAGTCTCATGTTCCAATAAATAAATTGTATATTCTCAGAGCTAAAAGTTATTAACTCTTCTGAATTATAGGAATTTTAGCTATAAGACGACTATGAACTGCTTCTGCTTTGACAGTGTGTAAAAGAAAAATTTAACACAAAATTTAATAAGAGCATCGAATCGCCAACCCCTGAAGTACAAAAAGAATCAGAATTGCCAGAAAATATTAGACAGTAAATGAGATTATTTGAAAATGAAGGTGTTCGAGGATATCTATTATCGATTCCTCCAAAAAGTCTAGAGCCTGAGCGAGCATACGAAGCAGACTTGATGATCAAACATTAGATGTACTAATATTTCTGTTTTTAAAATACTCAATTATTCTCCACTCTATCATATCGTAATGCCTACTTTGTTTTCTATTTCATCTTATTAAAAAGATTTAAGACAACTTATTTTTTTATTCAACCCAATTAGAAGCCACATAGTTCAATCCTGGGATTGACTTTCATAAATCCCGTAACCGGATTATACATAACATAAATGACAGTCTAATGTTCTAATAAATAAATTATGTATTTTCAGAGCTAAAAGTTATGAACTCTTCCGATTATAAGAATTTTAGCTATAAGTGGGCTTTGATATGTCTGTTTTGGAGCTACCTACTAGAAGTATTTTGTAACTTTTTATACTTTGTACCTTGTGATACGAGGGTAAATTAGTTTTATGCGCATCGAAAATGTATGTAATACATAAAAGGAGACGTGGCAGACCCTAAAAGTATACATATTCTTGATCAGTATCGAAAGAGAAATCGCTTTTCAAAAGCAGATCAAGTTTATTTTGTGGTTCCCTTCGTCTGTTATTTAAGGGATGAAGGGCAAACAACTGAAGCTACCTCGTGTAGAAGAAAATACAAAAGTTTAATTTTCTCGTGCATAATTAGAGAATATAAACTCATGTTGTCGTGCTGATGATGTCGAGAATAATAATGTCGGAGATGTCTCCTTCTATATGTTACAAATTTTAAGACAAAGTTATAACTCTATTCACTGCATAAAGAATATAAAAATATGAAAAACAAATCGAATTTCTAAATTGCTGATGAAATTAAAGCTACGTTTTTCTGTGATGCTTATGAAATAACAAAATCGAATGTGCGGATCTATCTTAACATTCAATTTGACATTCGTTTATTAAACATATTGATTCGATCTTCTTCTCTCCTTTCCTTAAAGAATCAGTTAAGACATTTGGAGAACAACATTTTCTAACATTTTTAATTTCAAGTCAAAAAACGGCAAAAAAAAAGTGTCTTTTTCACTTGTTTCCGTTATTTGGCTACATCTTAGCAAACACTGGTCGGAAGTATAAAACCTCGAGGAGTTTTACACCTCTTAGTACCCCCAATAACCATGTGTGTTCAAAGCTGAAGAATAACATTAAAAGATCAAAATTGTATAATCATCATCATAAAAATGAAAAAAATCACCACTTTTTCTTCAATTTGTTGTGTGGAATTTATGGAAAAATGTAAACTTGTTGGTCTTTGAGGGTAACCATCAAAGAAAGGGGTATTTTATAGTATGGAGTTTTATAGATGTACATTTACCGAGCTTGTATTCAAAATTGCGTTCGAAAAAATTACTTTAAATAAAACAATTGGGGAAGGGGAAAAGGAAAAATTGTGGTATGCAGTTTTTTTGAGCTACTCATACCTGAGTATAGGAGTATGTTGATTCATGTCGTTTGCGCATGGAAAAGTCTAGAGGGCAGAATGACAAATGCGCTCCTTGAAAATTTAATTTGGCGTGCCATCCACAAAGTCGAATTCGTCATCACTGTTAATAAACGGTATTGCTGCTTTGTTGAATTTGAATCATTAATAACGGCGACAATTGTGTAAAAACTTGTTCATAACAAAGAAAGCATTCAAGGGGGAGATGGGATAAACAACGCTGACAGCTTAACTGAATTTAAAAATATTTTCAAAGGTGAACTAGGCGCTTATAAGTAGAGTTCTCTTGAAACCAAAACGGAGAAGGCATAGGCGGTCCCAAACCCCAAATATACAAAACAATATTTATCTGACATCGTCTATTCAAATAATGTTGAAAATATTAAGAAAATCGGCCAAAAAAATGAGAAATTTTTGATAAATTTGAGTTGGTTTGTCTTTCAGGGGTAACCATCAAAAAGAATAAAATAAAGAATATTTTATTCGTACCCTTAATAGTTTTTGAGATATGATATTAAGAATAACACTTTTAGAGGGGAAACTAGGGGGAGGGGCAAAAATTGTTCATACGTACTAACTCTACATATCAAGTTTCATGTTTCTATCTCATCTATTGTTCCAGCTACAGCCTGGTGGTGGTGGCCAGGTGATGCTGGTTGGGCCGTAAGGAATGTGTGTGGCTCTAAACCTTTCAAGCTTTATCTGCTGCCGAGCATCACGAGTCTACCTACCAAGTCTCCAGCTCTTATAGTTTCCGAGAACCATTGGTAAAGACAGCCAGATATGGCTCAATCAATTTCTCTTGTCTTCCTCCTCCTCTTATTCTATACGTTACATACATTTTGTTTAAACAAACACAATTTACCCTGGAGGGTATAAAAAACGTCAAGAGACAACCAATTCTCTAATTAATAATGGCAATTATATTTACAAAACAATAATATTTACTAGAAATTGTGTCCCACTTCTGTCCTATTAATTGTTAATGTATGGAATAACCCCCTTTTGAGTTTAACGGGTTTTCTTCTTTAAATAAATTAACTCTTAACTATACATGTCCTCTCGAGAATATGAAACAGAAAGAGGAAGAGATTAAAAAACTGTGGTCCTAGGCGGCTGCTCTGAGGAACCGCAGATGTTACATAAAAAGATGTCGACAGTGAAAGCTTAATCGAAAGATAGCTGTTAATCGAATAGAAGTTTGAGATCTATTGGTAAAACTGTTATTTGCTAACTGTGTAAACTCGAATAGATTACTGGATGCTAATCTTATTGTGACAAAACCATTCTGCGATGGAGAAATAACGGTTTTACAGCAGAGAGAGACAGAGAGTTATACAATAAACTAAGATTAAAAACCTTCAACATAGGTTTGCTCAAAAACGCCGCACAAGGCACAACAACATATGTCAGTATAGCGCTGGAACGTAGTGACATAAACTTCAAAACAGAACTATCATAAGTGCTGTACACACATAGCACACATGAGACAAAGGTGTTCTTAATCTGAAACCAACAAATAGGCGTCAGTGGTCGCCACTTTAGTCTCTGAATATCATTAAGTTTAATAATTCTTTAAACCTGTTTCAGATGTTTAACCTTCTTGCGGGTGTGGCTGACGACATTTTATTTTATTTATAATCGAACGAACGAACATTTGATAGTTGAATAATATTTATTCAAATAGATATTTTGAAACAGTGTTAAGGGTAGTACGAGTTTGTTTGTTTAGAATTGCCTCGAAAATATCAACCAAAATAATTCTATGGCATAAGTTTCAAGTTGAAATGGTTCAACTTAGATTTATTACTAACTACTTATTTTATATTCTTGATCAGTATCGAAAGAGAAATCGATTTAGCCATGTCCGTCGGTCCGTCTATATGAACGCCTAGATCTCGGAAACTATAATAGATAGAACCCAAATTGCTTCGCAGGTCGATTCTGTGATTTATTAAGCAGACCAAGTTCATTTTGTTTTTCCATTTTTTGACTTAGTTTAGGAATAAGGTGCAAATAACTGGAGCAACCTCGAGTAAAGAAATTACAAAGTCGTATATTTCTGGTCCCAAGAACCTACAATGTTTCCATTAAGAAGTGGGCTGGGCAATGCCTTCAAGCAGTCGTTACAAACTGAATGTCGAGGTCTATCGACTACAATTCCTTACTGGTTTTAATTCAGTATTTGAAAACATTAATGAGCATCGAGAGCTATAAAACATTGTTATTAAAAAACTAGATAATGGCGGAATTGAAGTTGAATCTATTGTCCCTTTCGAAAGTTTCAATTTTTTTTAAATCAAAATTTCGTAATTTTTGTTGACCTGTGTTCATTCAAAGTATTTTTATTCGAACATTCCGTACAATACTTATGTATTCCTATCAAACACATACTGTACACGGCGGTTTAGCGAGCGAGCTTGGAACAGATCGTGAGAGGGAATCACTACGACAACAATTAATTATTTTTCTTGTTTTCAAATCAACTAAAAGATGAATTTAATTTACGATTATTTTGAACATTTATGCTTTTCAGGTGAACATAAGCCAGCAAGAGTACACGAGCAAATACATGGAATATTTGCATCGTATACAAATGCTTAATGAGCAAGTGGTCGAAGGGGAGAGCTTGCTATTAAACACGTTGCCGCCAACGACATTGTTGACTATAACGGTAAACAGTACATTGGACATAACGGAAAAGCGTTGGAGGACACGAAGAAAGCGTGACGTAAAAGAATTGTTCATACGGCATAGAAGACAGCGACATAGTCGTGGTCATGTCGGCGGTGGCGGTGTCGGTGGCGGCAATGATATGACGACTATACTTTTGAAATTTCCTTACAATGACGATGTTGCGCAGTTGCGTGCTAACGGCATTGATGAGGCCAACATACGTCTCATGATTATGTATAGTCCATCATTGGCAACAAAACGTCATGGCGGGAAACATCAGCCAAATCGTAAGCGAAAGCCGCTGCACAGGCATGGTGAATTGTGCATTGCTGGCGGTGACAGTGGCGCCGTTGCAATGAATCAGACTGCAATCAAAAAAGATATGCCGAAGAAAAAGACACAGAGTCATCTTTTGAATCTCAAGGTATTTCACAACGTTGGTTTTGGTGGCGGTGGCAAACGAAAGTTATTGGATATGCGGAAAATTCGTTTTGAGAGCTCAGAAAACGAAAATGAAGATGAGACACGCAGTCAGTGGCTGGAATTCGATGTCACAGGCGCCGTTATGAATTGGTTGGAAAGAAACATGTCGGTTAGTATTTGTTTTGGTTTCAATTACCAACGTTTCCAACATATTAACATTTTGTCAATGCCAAATTGGCATATCTGTTGGGTGTATGGTATGAAACATAAGACAATTTAATGGCAACTCCTGATAACGATGTGTTGTAAATTTATTTTTCCCTTTTTTTAGAGCGAGGCTGCAACAGCGCATAGTCTCGGTTTAGTGGTGCAGTGTGACAACTGCAAACGTATTGGCGCACGTATACTCAACGATGTATCGTCACATATCGTCAATCCTGGGAATGGTGACGATACAAAGTTTCAGCTAATGCCCGTGTTGAATATCATTGGTCGTGAAGTCGGTTTGCGTCGTCAAATGCATGCAATCAATGAAGACTCAGCGATGTCATCGACGCACGTTTACGAACAACAGCAAAATGCTGATGCAAAGAAGCGTAAAGGCAACAATTGCTACAAGCCGCACCAAAGATGCTGTCGTCGTCGGCTCGACATTGTGTTCAAGGAAATTAAAGGTTTCGAATTCATTATACAGCCAAAAGTATTTGATGCAGGTTATTGTGAAGGCCGCTGTCCGCCGCGCCACAATCCCGCGCATCATCATGCGCTCTTGCAGAGCCTGATATGGAAACAGGATCACAAACGTGCACCACGACCGTGCTGTGCACCCTCAAAGTTAGTAAAACTCGAGGTGCTGCATGTCGATGAAAAAGACAGCGATAAACTTAAGATATCCACGTGGAGCGACATGCAAGTTATTGAATGCGCTTGCTCTTAGGCAGGTCGCATTTTAAACGCCATAGTCCATTCGATGTTAAATATCGCTTACAAAACGTTTGGCATTGTCGTATGTAATTGCCAACAATGACTGAGCGCACACACTGCATTTTTTGTATTAATGGCTTCGAACTAAATCGATCATAGTTTTAATTGAAAAATGGTTCCTAAGCCAGTGGCATATATACATACATACATATATGTAGAATTCGTAGAAATTCCGTCCGTTTTATAAGACAATTTAAAATATGAAAAGCACACAATTGCATGTTAAGTTGGTCACATGGCTTGGCTATTAATCTTGCCTTATAATCGATATTTAAAGCTTTTTTATGTTTAAAATATATTGTATTTATTTTGATCAGAATTATGTAATCAACATAAAATAAACACATCAATTAATATAAATCAATTATAGTTTTATCAATGTTCATTTAATTAAACTGTTGTATGTTTTGTGTGGCGTTGTGTTACATAGGCGAAGCTAATATTTGAAAAGTCGGAAACATGAAATACTAACAAGGAGTATACAAAAGAAAATTCACCCATTAACAGAAAGTAGAGAAAGGGATCGTCCATAAATTACGTGAGGTTTTTTTCTACAAATTTAGACCCCTCCCCCCTCTTTGCGAGAATTAGTAAGTATTTCACATGAGACTGCTTAAAATTTAGAAAAAAATTGTAATATTTTTTAAATTTTGCTTAAAATTTTGAAAACAAATTGTAAATTAATGCTCTAAAAAGAACACATGAGATGTCCGGTAAACCCCCTCCCCCTAGGCGAGATTTTGTACGATTTTTCTGAGCCCCCCCTAATTGTATCACGTAATTTATGGGCGTCCCGTGTGCTCGTAGACTTACTTTCGTTTTTTGGTTAAAGATACTGAACGAGTAGTTTATGCCACAGCGGCCAAAGAAAAGGACTTACGATTCGTAAATGATCTGAAAACGGATCCGCAACATGTCAGTACACTAGTATCGTAAACGAGACTTACTGCCCAAAACTGTGCGACAGACTCTTCGTTTTCGGATCGTCTGAAATAGTTGTGTGCGCTGGATAGTTTCTCACACAACTACTACTATATAATTTGGTTAGGGCCTCAAGTTTGAATGCATAACATAACTCCGTCTTAGGAACGGTGGAATTGACAACAATGGCAACAAGTTTAAATGATATTGAAAGATTTTTTTATTTTGTTACAAATTTGCTGTAGTTAACTTATGAAAAATTGTATACTTAAAAATTATACTTCCAAAATGCACCTACATATATTAAAAAATTTGTAGGTTCACTATACAAAAAATCCGTAGTAATATCTATTTTTGACTATTACTTGCATTACCAATTATTAAGAAAATCGAAACCCCGACGTATGTCGTTGTCTGATTCCAGTAGTTTAACCTTCTCAGTGCACAATCGTTTATCCTCTAGTTGTTCATCTTCATCAGTGCTAGCCACGGAAGAGTTGGAATCGGTAAGTTTCTTCCTAGAGCCAAAATAGTATTTCAGATTGACTTTATCTTCATCAAAGTCAAGAGCAGCGGCGACGGCATCTGTTCTAATATAGTTAGGCGACTTTATTTTTGTGGGTGGTTTGAACGATATGAGTTTTTGTTCGTCTGTTTTTACATTGAACTTTATGTGTTTGTCAGTATTTGTCGATGACTTAAGGTCCTCAATGGTCTCTGCATTGTTCTGTGTGGCTTCCTTCAAAATGTTGTTTAATGGTCGTAGAGTGGGTTGATTAACTGCAAGTCCAACTTTAATGCAATTCAGCCTTTTTTCAGTCTTATTATTGGGCGTGCTTTGCTCGAATAATGTGAGATTAATTTGAGATCGTGTCCGATAACTGAATGGCGCTGAATGCTCATCGCGATAAACACCGAAATTATCGTCCTGTACTAACTTTGAAGCAATAGTTAGTTGATTAAAATTGCGCAAGTTGCGTATATCGTAAACATATCTTTGCAAACAAAAATCTTTTGAGACTTGTGTTTCCTGTGTTGGCTGTGTCGGCTTCATATCAACATTCACACGACGTTTTGTGTTTGAGTCATTGTGTGCCGCTCCCGATGAGTCGCTTGGAGACGAAGGCGTTATGGTCTCATAGTACTTAATTGTAATCTCTGGTTTAATAAGTGTTTCGTTAATGATTTCATCTTGTTCGCTCGGGGTCAGTGTGTGCCACAAACCACCATATGTTGACTTAGTATCATTTACATCACGTGCAATTTTCTCAGCAATTGGATTTAAATTGGAAAAATATGCTTGTGCGCCGCTCACAGAAAACTTGCAGTCATGATATGCAGGCATGATATTTGATATATCTGAAACAAATACAAAATATTATAATATCTCATGAGAAGCTTAAACTTTGCGGTCTCGGACGGACAGTAATAGAATGTTTGTATCCTTTTACTCCCCCTCCCGCCTATAACTTTGTTTAAAAATGCAATGCACTCAATTTAATATAATTGAATCGCAAATATTTGTAGACTCACGTTTGGTTAGTTATATATTATTTATTAATGGTACGACAACACAGTCGCATCAAAATAACAAAAACAAACAAACAAAAAAAAAAGAAATCAGATTGAGAGCAAGAGATGATGTTCGCTCAATTGAGAGCGAGAGAGGATTCGAGTCAGTTTTGTGTCACTGTTGTGTCACTGTTATATTTCTGCCATATTTCTCGATTGACAAAGCGCATGTTGCGCTTCCACCGCTGGCGATTTTAGCCACATCTCCAATCGGGGAGTTTTAGCCACATCTTCAATCGGGTTTTCTTGTTCTTCCACTTCTGCCGACACTCTGCCGGCGTTCGAGACTCTTTTGCGTCAAATGGCCCGTTTGCGTTTCTCAACCTAATTGAAGGTGTACCACCTCATGCTNTCCATTATCGGTTCAAAAGTAATGGTGAACTTACAAATGTAACTGTGATCGCAGTTACTAAAAACAAATGAGCACCCTTGATTTATAATTCCCCTATTTGAATATTTCATACTCCTATGTTACA
>JXPM01006858.1:0-28872 GCA_001014415.1 Phortica variegata | reverse complement strand
TTTTTTTTTTTTTTGTGCAGCTGTGATAAAGTTTTTCAAAGACAGAAAGTCAATCAATAAAATAGTAGTTTTTGATTTTTTTTATTTTTAACTGAACATGTAAAGTGAACTTCTTGGTTTGCAGCAGTTTTGANACAGAAAGTCAATCAATAAAATAGTAGTTTTTTATTTTTTTTTATTTTTAACTGAACATGTAAAGCGAACTTCTTGGTTTGCAGCAGTTTGGAACTGAACAGTAAAAGCAAATAAATAAAGGATGAGCGAAGCAAATTTCACTTTTAAATTAAAGTAGAACTGATAAGAAGATCATTAATTAACTTAGATACAAAAGCGTGTAAACTATCAAAATATAAACAAACATTTCTGTCAACTTTTTCAACTTTCGCTTATGGAAATTTGGTGTATGTGTAGTACTTGAGCTTGAAATAATGTTTGTTAAAGACTTTAAATAAATATCTTAAACTAAATAAATAAAATTACTTATCAAATCGAATAAGAAGAAGAAAAAGAACAACAAAGCAATGCATAAGTCTCTTGATAATTTTATGGATTTAGAAAAGTTGTTTTCTTCTTTATTGCTTAAACATATATATATATATATATATGTTTATCTAAGGCAAACAGCCAAGCTGCAACGATAACAAAAACAACCATAGCAACAACAACAACAACAGCAACAAATTGAAGACGTTGAACGCTGCCGCATTCCGAAGATTTACAGGCAAAGCCAAAGTAGGCAACAGCAGGCGGTTGGAACCAGTTTTCTTCACTGCTTCTGCTGCTGCTGCTGCTGCTGTTGCTTTGGACGTTCTTCTGCAGCATCATCATCATGATCATCATCGGCAACAGCATCTTTCTCCAAGTCTTGTTTGTTGAAAATTTACGAGTTTGGCGAATTCAAAAAGAATTCAATGAACTCAGCGTTGAATTCAACAACCGAATACAAGTCGTCGAAGCAAAATGCGCTTAAAAATGTACTCAAAGCAAAAAATATCAAAAAAAAAAGAAAAAACAAGAGCAAGAACAAAATTAAAGGCAGTAAAAAGGCCGTGTGTAAAATTGCTTTTGTTGTTTAAAGGAAAGCATGGCCAATGCTTGCGTTAGCAACTTAGAAGTGGGCGGCAGAAGGCGTTCGTATTCATGTATGTACGTATGTGTGTGTGTAGTTATGTTATCGAAGATGGATGCTAAGTGGCCGCCAAGTTGACTTGTTTCGAGTTGTTGTTGTCTTGAGTAGAGAGTTGAATTCTCTCTGTTGAGTCAAGCTGAGTTTGCCAAACTAACAGAACCAAACGAATCATAGTACAAACTTAGAAAATGTGCTTGTAAAATGTTTGTTCGTTCTTTACTTTACTTCTATGCTCGGTTATGCTAAAATCGCGTGTACGCAAATAGCATGCTCACTAGCTTGTTTGGGGTCATGGGGGCAGCAGCAACGGCAGCGGCAGCAGTGGAAGTAGGAGAAGAAGAAGGCAGTGCAGGCTTGACGCGTTGACTACTTTTGTACGCTCTTACCTTTTACTGCTATTGCTTTGGCCTAAAGTGCTTTACCAAATTGCATACGAAATTGCTTTTGAATTGGATTAGCAACAAATTTCAACGGACTATGTAAAAAAACAAAATACAACTAAAACAACAACATCAACACAACAACACAACAACAATAATAATAATAAGAAAAAGTGGTAGGAGGCACAGAAGTTTTTCTAGTTGCATTCACAATGAAAATTGGCAGTGCCGAACAAGTTGCAAGAAGCCTTTCAACTACAACTTCTTCTACTATTTATTTTATTTGTAATTTTTTCATTTTCTCTTCTTTTGACTCAATAGATACATACATATACATACATATATATTTACGTGATCGTGCTAGTAACTGCTACTAAAATGGATTTTAGCAGCATTGCCTTAAAAACATTTAAAATCCCCAAGTGAAGTCAAACTGCACGTTTGAAAATTGCTGACTTCACAACACATTTGCAGTTGGTTTTTTTTACTCATTGTCAGTGTGTGTGTGTGTGTGTGTGTGTTTTCTTTTTTTCCAATTGTTTTTCGTGTTTCAGTGGTTCTTTGTTTGTTTGTTTGTTTATTTAATGTTGTTGTTGTTCTTGTTATTGTTGTTGTTTTCAGGCATGTTCGTCTGTGTATTTGCAGTTGTCGCTTTGGTGTTTGTCAAATGAAGTGTGCTAAATGGCAATGTCGTGTCTTTAATGAGGCATATGTATGTATGTATGTATGTACTTATGTATGTACATATGTAAGTACTTACAGATAATAAACTACATGCCACAAAGTGACTTCAAGCATTGAAAAGTAGCAATAATTTTATTTATGTCAACAGATTTTTCTTTACCAGAAGTCATATTACACAACAACAACAATAATTTGGTAAATTAAATATTTAAACTTTATATTGAAATGATTCTTAATAAGTTTTATGTGAGTCTTGTGAAGGTCCTTAAACTATAAAAGTTATGTAAACATATGTTTGTCTCTTGCGAATCATCAAGTGAGCACGATTTAGTGGAAAGTCTGGACTATCGAGTGTCCGAACTAAAGAACTTTTATTGTATTGGGTGAAGGGTGTGCCTTTAGTGACAAAAAAATGACAAAAATTTTGAGATCTTGAGATAAGTAGGTTGTACATACTTGTAGCTTATATAAACCAAAACAGAAACTATTAAGAGTCTGATGGTATCTCGATTTCCAGTCCCAAAATGTTATACAAATTTGGATGTTTTCAAACTCCATCGGTGAAAATATTTTATATATCTATAGTATAATATAATATACTATATAATAATATATATAACACTTTTGCCTTAGTGTTGTTGTATATTTCAGCCACTACAACTGTTACTTTATGTTATGTCTATCTGTCAGTTTATTTTTCAATATAATCAGCATTACATAACTTTTATTCAGTTAATAAAACCATAATTTTAAGCTTCTTTTGACACAAATTATGTATTTCACACAAACGAAACCAACTGACAAAGTCAAAACACAAAAATAACTTATGTGCCATAGTAACAGTTCACAAAAAGCTTATAAGTTTTACCGCACGTCTTTGCCAATTATGTTAAACAGTTTGAAATTTCCACACAAATGAAGCACAAACGAAAGTTTTATAAAACACTTTTTAGCTTAACACAATTTTCTTGAAAGTATTTGTCTATTTTTTGCAGAAGTTTCCTACTGATTTGCAATTTAAATAAACTGTTCTTTGGGCAAACTCATAATTTNGCAGAAGTTTCCTACTGATTTGCAATTTAAATTAACTGTTTTTTGGCCAAACACACAATTGNAAGTATTTGTCTATTTTTTGCAGAAGTTTCCTACTGATTTGCAATTTAAATAAACTGTTCTTTGGGCAAACTCATAATTTAAAATTACTTTGATTTACCTTCACTTTTAATGAGCGTTCAATGCCACAGAAAGGAGATATATTTCAATGCACACAAGCGACTGCAGATTTCCACAGTTACTTGTCGCTGTCTGTCACGCCGCTATCTGTCGTTAAATGATAGATTATAACCAAGCGTGATCGCTTTATTGGCCATTTAAGTAGCCAACAACACTTGAGCTGACCTCGTATTTTGCGCACAACTGTCACAACTTGAAGTAAGCCAAATGAAATGAAATGAAATATGTTTATCAATATTTATATGCGTGGCTATCGACAAACGACAAACGATATCAGGTAGTGGTGACTTTAATGAAAATATAAAAAAACACACTGAGCAGAACAGACAGGCAAGAAATTCAAGTTGACAGGCAAAAAAAAAACAAAAAGAAACTGCTTATGGACGAAGTAATAAAACTGTGGATACGTCAACAAGCATTGCAGATTGCAAGCCAAAACAAATAATAATAAAAAAATAAGATACAATACAATACAATATGTAGTTATACACATACATACAAGTGTATATCTGAGCGCGCCCGATATACGCACCCAATCAATGCGGGTGAAGATACTCAAACTGTGGGCATGGGCATTTGTGCGGCGTTGGCGTGCAAAACTGATTGCATAGAAAACATTTATCGGTCTGCTCAGAGTACCGCAAACCTCAAAACCGCCCGCATCTAAAACACACTTCAAGTCAAAGTAGTTGAGAGAGCAATAAAAACAAAAAAAACATCGCTTATCGCGCTAAAAATTGTATTGTTTACGCTAACGCTAACAAATCAGCGCCGCTAAACTAAACGCAAGCAAGGGCAGCGGACAACAACAACTGTGGCAGCGAGGAGTAGAAGAAAGAGCGGAGGAAAGCAACGCATTGTGGTTGACCAGTTCACACGTATCTTGCGGATACAAGTGCGTGGAGCAACTTGACGAAGGCACAATGGCGAAGGCGGCAAACGCTTAAAGAACTCAACAAGCTCAAAATGAATTACGCCAGACCAAAACACCAAAAACAATAACAAAAAGTAGTACAACTTACAATAGATAAAACAAAAAGTAAAAGGTTTGTAGAAGTAAAGTGCTGCGATAAAAAGAGCGATAATGAAACTAAAGTGAAGTGAATATGAAGCGAGAGCGACGAGTGCCATTAGGACAGAGGGGCAGAGGGGCAGACGCGCCGGTGGCAACAATAACAACTTCCGCTTGATAACATATTCGAATTTAATTTTTATTTCTAATTAATTGTTATTTTCTATGTTTTTTTTTTTTTTTCAATTTTTACGTAACATTTTTTCGCAGCCGAGCAGAAAATACATCGACGTGTTTCCCAAGTTTCGAGTTACTTTTTTGGGCTTAAAATTATTTGCAACTCAGGAGCGTTGTTGAAGCGCAAACTCAATGAAGCAAGAAGAAGCATATGCTGAAGAATAAAATAGTTTGAGAATGTGAAGCTACTTTTTATCGACTTAAAGTGTTTCACATTTTTTTTTGGATTTTTTTTTAAATCGTATTTCATAGATACAAACATGCTTAATTAAGTAGAAAATATGCTCGATTTATTTCATGTCTACGAAGCGAACATAAGAATTCGTTGAATGCAATGTTTAAGCAAATTGTTAATGAGTTACTTCAAAGGTAATTCTAAACCGCAAGCGTAGCTCAAATATCTTTACGGTGCAAAGAGTTAAATATAAATTAGTGAACAAAATTAGAAAGAATACAAGCAAATGAAAATAACTTTTGTTGTTGTGCTGTCATAAATATTTTTGAAATGTATCTAATGAAAATGAAATCCATAACATGAGTGTGTATGCGAAATACAACTGGCAGGCTGACCATCGGAACTCCGAAACTATATTTCCGATTGAATTANGCTGTCATAAATATTTTTGAAATGTATCTAATAAAAATGAAATCCATACACATGAGTGTGTGTGCGAAATACAACTGGCAGGCTGACCATCTGAACTCCGAAACTATATTTCCGATTGAATTGCGGGTTTGCAGAGTAACTACTTTTCTTATTTGGACGTTGGACGAACACGATCNGAGTGACTACTTTTCTTATTTGGACGTTGGACATTTGGATAGGAGAACATTTCTGGAGATGAGTATTATCATACAGACTAATACAGTACAATCTCTATAATTCGGATGATTCGCTGTTTAAGATACTAATTGTTCAGATTATCAAGATCGTACTGTAAGTTGTGTACTTTTCATGTAATAGAACTCTTTGTTGAGGTATGCAATGGAGGATAGTTTATACTGATTTCCTGAAATAAGAGTCAAAACCTTCTTACTAGCCCCAATCAATTCTATTATGAGACATTTGCAAATTCATTCAAATGCAATAAATAAATAAATAAATTTATAAATTATGAGTTGAGATTTCTCAATTTCTCGGATCATTTCTTCAACAGATTAAAATTCGATGCAAAAAAAAAAAACTGTAAGTGAGCTATTGTCGGCTATATCGAACTTATATTCTTTCAGCTTAATAATTCTTAATGGAAAACTCTTCTTATCGTCTTTATTATTGCAAGGGTATGAAAGCTCAATCGATCTTCATTATCGCCTGATCATCTTTGACCAAATAAAAAAAATTACAACAACAAGAAAAAACACATAAAACCGTTACTCTTTTAACTAAAATCATATATTAAATCTTTTCACAATCATGTTTCTCACTCTTCGCCAACTCGCCATGGAATCACTTAGCCAAGTTAAGTCAAAGATCATTGGAAAGCCTTCATTTGCATACGTACAAGAGTAACAGTAAATGACAATAGACATAAGCGCGTTAGACGCGTTCAAGCATTATGTAATAATATGGATTCAAAAACAAATAATAAATAAATTAATATTAATTGGCATGGATTAACATAAATGCTTTCAACTTTTACCAAGTTCGTTACTTGAGTCGACGAACGACAAACGGACGGACAATTTATACAATAATTATGTTTAATTACGTTCAACTCTCGTGTTGCATTTAATGATCGAAATATACATAACAAAGGCGCAAGAAACACGTTTTTCTTTATGTAAATTATATACATTTATATCTTTACGTACGTATGTATCTTTTTATGTTTAATATAAAATGTGAAAATAAGTGAAATGAAACCTGTTGTTTTTTAAGGTGAATTTCTCAAAAAACTAAAAATATTAACGTGAAATTAAAAAAAACAAAAAGTGTCTTCATTGTTGAAATTTATAAAGAAGAGTCATGTTTAAGGCCGAAATTAATAAAACAGTTAAGAGAAATATACAAGAGGGTACAAAGATTCTCTAAAAAAATACATTAATTTGCAAAAACATATTGAGAATAACAATTTTGCATAAACAAAAAAAAATCACAATTGCTTTTCACCTGTCTGCAATTTGCGGCATTTAAACACAATTAAAAATCCCCAACACACTCAGAGATACAAAGATACGTCGCTTTTATATCTACATACATATGTACATACCAGACAAATCTAAAAAAAATAATAACAATAAAACGGAAAATGCCAAAAAGTCAACCAAAAAACATGTTTGCCGACAATAAATAATATCGATTTTTAACACAACAGCAACAACAACAAACAAACAAAACCGAATTAAACTTACTATAAATGCAAACAAAAACAATTTTAAAAGCAAAGTCAGAGCAATGCAAACGCACACACATACACACGAAACTTTGTGTTTGCAAAGCCAATGAACGTGTTTAGGCCATTAAAATGATTACCAAAATTATGCAAAGAAAATACAAAAAAAATGTAAATAATTTGAACAAATTACGCACAGCTGTAAATGACAAGCAATACGACTAACGGCACTCGATTTGACAGCGCCAGAAGCTTAAGAAAAGCGCCAAAGCCATGCGTAAACATGAACTCAACTAAACGCGTCGGGCGGCCGTAAATGCACACACACACACACACATGTATAACAAAATTAGACCGAAAAGCAAAATAATGAAACAAATAAAAGTACCAAAGGGAAGTGAATGGCGACCGGCAAGTAAAAAAGTCGACCGGTAAAGGCAAAAACAAAAACATGCGCAGGTGGCGCTGTCTGTCTGACTGACTGACTTTGCTGCCAGACTTTACTACATTTGTTTCTTTGCTTTATTGCTTCGCCCACAACCATTGTGGTGGTTGTTGCCATTGTTTGTACTGTGTCGCGTGCCAACGTTAGCAGCAACAACAAACGAACAAACGAACAAGTGCACAACAACACTTAGAAAATTACACACAGCAAAGACAAAATGCAAATTTACAAACGCACACACACACACACATTCATGGGCGCAAACACAAAACGGCAAATAAAAATTGCACTCACTTTGTTTTCGGTCACTTGTCGCTCTGCTCTCCTTTATAGTTTCTTTTGTTTCTGTTTCACCGGCTTTTGCACAGTTTTGCATGCACTTGGACTTATACAATTGCACTTTCTCTAGCTTCCTTGCAAAAACTACATTCTTGTGTCGTTCTCACTATTGCACGCACTCACACATTTCTTTACCGTTATACAAATTAGCTTTGTTGTTGTTTTAAACTTGTTTTGATTTATTTTCCTGTCAGTAGAATTGGTGTCTGATATTGTAAATAGACACAGACAAAGAAATATTGAAGACACAACAAAAAAAAATTATTTGTTTTTCGTTTCACTTTAATTGCAATAATTTCCTAAATTTACTTTAAATGTGCTTTGCAAACGACAGCAGCGACAACATTTCCTGCACATGCTTTTGCGCTTATTAGATATTTATTTCTTTGCCCTTCTGTTTCTTTTTCTTTTCTTTTCTTTGTACAAACACTTCACAGTTTACTGTGATTCACTTTTTTTTATTTATTTGTTGTCTCCTTTTTACTTTCCTCTATTTCTTTACTTGACGACTACACTTGTCTGAATTTAACTGTATTGTTGTTTTCATTTGTTCACACACACACACGCACGCCCGCGTTAAGGAAGGCTCTCTTTCAGTTTTCGTAATTTTCTCGCGGTTTTCGAAGCGCACTTGTTCGAACGTTGTCATCCGTCGACGCGCGTGTTCTCTTCGCAGTCGCAAAATGTACAAAATACGTTTTTACATTTGGTCAAAACCGTCAGTTTCGATGCCACCTGCTAAAAAACTCAAGCGAAAAGATTTCTTAAAAAACAATATATTTAACCCTCGCAAGTTTCCAACGCTTTCATGAAAACATAAAGCAATATGTTACAAAATGAAACAGTGGCAAATGGAACGTTTGCTATACTTTTGTGGTGCAATTCCCTATGTTATGAGCAACAAACATATTAATATAAAGCAAGTTATTGGGAAAATTATGGGCAGTGATTTTTTCAATATTTCTATTCAATCTGGCTCTATGTAATTCTTAACATATTGTAAATATTCACTATTTCAATATTTAAATTGCATTCCATTTCAGAGTTTCATCGCTAACATCTGCTATAAATTAACGTTCTGTTAAGTTACATACTCAAAGGTTTTAGAGCAACTGGAAAACAGTGCAAGTTTCTGCATGCTCTGAAGTTAATGCAAATTTGAACGCTGAGATGATTTGAACACAGCTTGTAGTTATCTAACAATACAACTTCTATGAATTTATAAACAAACTTTAGTAAAATGGCAGCATAATATTTAAAATATATTTTTATTAAATTTAATTCAGTGTGTTGACAGTTAAATACATGTAATAATGTCTCCTAACCAGTGGAGAAAATTCTGGCAAACGATATCTTAAACGTACGTTTAGGGAAACTCAACAGGACGAAACTATCGTAAATGAATCCGAAAACGAAAACAAAATTAATCACCAGTCGCTCAGTTTGTGTGAAATAAAGTTTCGTTTACAATAGTCGTTAACGGACAATTGGGAATCGTTTTCGTATCGTTTCCGAACGCGTGTTCGTATTGTTTGACTTCTACGAACCTTTTCCGAATCTTTTGAGAGTCTTTTGTGGACTTATTTATAGATAGAACCAAAATCTTTTCGCAGTTCGATTCTGTGATTCATTGCGCAGATCAAGTTTATTTTGTTTTCCCCCTTTTTGACTTAGTTTGAGGGTGAGGGGCAAATAACTGAAGCTACTTCGGGTAAAATATTACAAAAGTCGCATTTTCTGAGTTGTCTTTTGAGATAGGAACACCAAATTTGGAGTGTATATAGCTGACTTGAATAGAAAAAAAATAGGCGTGGCCACGCCCACATATAGTACAAATTTGAAATGCTTCATCTCGTGAACCATATAACTTACAGGAATGTAAGTCCATGAAAAGATCATAGGTATCATCTTTTGGCAACGATTCAAGAACTTTCCACTTTCTGCAAAACTAAAGGAAACAATTCCAAACTTTGAACTTGCTCAAATTCTCCATAAGGTTTGATACCCAAAATCCTTAGCATTCAGCTTTTTGTATTTGAAATTTTAGTTTGTCCTTTGAAAATATTCGTTTTTCCTCATTTTTTTTTTTTGTGAAAAACACTCAATTCGCGCAACTTCACACGCAATTTAACACTTTCATTGCTTCCGTTCGCTCTGCCAATATGAGTCGACAACTTCCTGTGCGAGTCTTATCGATTTTGCTGCTCGCACCTTATTGCCATTTCAGGTGGAAAGTCTCGTGTTTTCCACACACTTCACTGTTTGATTTGCATACAACTCCGAGTTTTGCACATTTTGTCGGTTTTCCTTTAGTCCTTTCTGTCATCAAATGTCTTCTTCGAAATCAAGTAAAAGCTTTTAGAAAGGCAATATAATGCAAAGAATACATAAGGTACAAATATTATCTGTCTTTCTGCTGTTGGCCCCAAAGCGCTTCGGTGTTTTCAAGTTGTCTCAGCCACAGAATAACTGAAAACTTGACTTTAATGCGCGTCAAACTGGCTTTGAAGATTTCATTATTGCACTACAACAACAATACACGCTGAATTAGCGACTCTTAACTCTTAAGCCAAGTTTCGCAACATTGAGCGCAGATTGCACTACAACGTGTCGCTATCCATAAGGTTGTCAACACTCAAAAGTTGCGTTTGCCAATTCGACTTAACAGATTATTAGTTGAGTTGCAACTTGGCGCATTAAATTGTTAGATGCAATCACTTTTCGACGGTCGTGGGTTCTATGGATAAATTAAAATACGAAAAACATGAAAGAAGTAATATAATGAGGACGGAATATCTCGGGACGAAGAGACAGACAGAGCTTTTGNTGAAAGAAGTAATATAATGAGGACGGAATATCTCGGGACGAAGAGACAGACAGCGCTTTTGGGAAAGGGCAAATATTATACTCAGAAACCTACGGAGCTACCCGTATTGAAAATTAATATAATTATGTAATAATAAGACAAAAGTCGACCTTTGAACTTCAAACTTTCAATAAAATTATTTAAAAGAAATAACATATTTTAAATATTTCGCACAATTGCACTTATGGCTTGCAACTTATCAACACGTGAGCCAAATTGTTTAAATAATTGTACGCTTCTCAACTACTGAATCAATTAAGCACAAAAACACGTACTTGCTTAAATATATGAATGCAAAAAAAAAAAAAAAAAAAAAAAAAAAAAAAAAAAAAAAAAAAAAAAAAAAAAAAAAAAAAAAAAAAAAAAAAAAAAAAAAAAAAAAAAAAAAAAAAAAAAAAAAAAAAAAAAAAAAAAAAAAAAAAAAAAAAAAAAAAAAAAAAAAAAAAAAAAAAAAAAAAAAAAAAAAAAAAAAAAAAAAAAAAAAAAAAAAAAAAAAAAAAAAAAAAAAAAAAAAAAAAAAAAAAAAAAAAAAAAAAAAAAAAAAAAAAAAAAAAAAAAAAAAAAAAAAAAAAAAAAAAAAAAAAAAAAAAAAAAAAAAAAAAAAAAAAAAAAAAAAAAAAAAAAAAAAAAAAAAAAAAAAAAAAAAAAAAAAAAAAAAAAAAAAAAAAAAAAAAAAAAAAAAAAAAAAAAAAAAAAAAAAAAAAAAAAAAAAAAAAAAAAAAAAAAAAAAAAAAAAAAAAAAAAAAAAAAAAAAAAAAAAAAAAAAAAAAAAAAAAAAAAAAAAAAAAAAAAAAAAAAAAAAAAAAAAAAAAAAAAAAAAAAAAAAAAAAAAAAAAAAAAAAAAAAAAAAAAAAAAAAAAAAACAATAGTAAAATAAGTTGTATCAGCGACGAACTGGCCAGCGAGACCAGACGGACGGACAGACAGACGTGCAGATGAGCAACTCCTGCCACGCACCAATTGCGTCAATCACGCTTACACACTAATCATGCTCAACTTGGTTAATGACTCGAAAAGGAGAACAATCGACAAGCGATGCAATTAAAATTAATTATGGTATTTGTCAGCTTAGTGAGTATTTTCAATGCAACGTCATAAAAATGCACAACAAAATAGCCACAACAACAACAACAATAACAACAATGTCAATAATAACGATAATAATGTTGATACGGATGTAGCTGATGATGATGATGACGACAAAGAAATTGAAAAATGTTGCATGTAACGTAATTTATTGAGGCAAAAGTTCTTAGCAAAGGTACGCTTCGCCACAGCTCTCGATTCATTCATTCATTGATCTGCGCTTCGTATGCCCGCACGATTGCAATCTTTCGTACGTTAATTAAATGTCCAATGGAATGTAATGATGCGTTTCTGCGTAAAGATGGTCAGCCTGGATAAGAAGAAGAGTACAGACGGCGGCTGTATTGCAAAGTTGTTGCTCTATTTATAGTCGCATGCAATACAACAACAACACAACTCTACTCCACTCAACTTACTTTGCTGTCAGTTCACAAACACACTCACACACTCACACAAACACACACACATCGCACAGTGATCAGAGTAGAGTTGAATCTAGTGTTTTGGCTCTGTTGGCGTTGGCGTTCTCATTTTATGCGATTGCCGCACGCAATGCCGCATGCATGTGCCACGCCCCCGAACGCCTTATACTGCTGTGTCATGTCCTGCAATCAGTTGGGTTGCTGTTCTGTCTTGTTGTTGGTTGTTGGTTGTTGGTTCTTTGTTGTTTGTATTTATTTTTCATCCAAGTCATTATCGCACTTGATCTTTAAATCGCTGTCGAAGTGTTGCAAATGCGTTCTCTGTTTTGCGTGCATTGCATAAGAATCTTGAAAATGTCTGCTGTCGTTTCGCCTCTTATAATGCTGATGATGATAATGACGATGATGCCTTTAGGCACTTCACTTCGCTTCGTTGCTGTTCAGACGGTTTTATTTGTTTTTGATCAGCTTAAAAACGGCTTAAGCAACTGTTGACGATTAACGTTTGTAAGTTCGACTTAAGCGGCAAGTAAGCGTTAAGTTTAAATAAACTTTAACTTCAAGTTCGCTTTGCAACTTTTGTAAAACTATCAGCTTATGAAGTGTGCAAAGTTGCGAATTGATAACATGAAGCAACCCTGATGAACATGACTCTGTTGCAACATTTGTTGTTGGCAACTTATCGAAACCAAATTTTGTAAACATTTTCAATTCTTGACTTCTTTCACTTGTTGTCATAATTTTAGAAATTTTGCGCTTGAAATTGCATAAAAACTTTCTTGCATAGGAAAAAAGCGTAATATTTTTCGAAACTGCAAACTAACAAAAGTCAAAATGCACAAAAAATGAACACATAAACAAAATTTTTGCTTGACCAAAAGATATCACAATACAGGCATAACATTGCAGGTGACACACACACTCAAACACACACGCACACACACACACACACACACACACATACATAAGCCAGGACAGCATAAATATCAATGCCAGCAGGAAGTATAATATACTGTGAGATACGCAGACCGACGGACGGACGGACAAGCTGAGCGAGTGAGTGAAAAACGTTGGCACAAACTTGACGTGATGCTTTCATGACAAGTTGCTCATACGCCGTGTCTGTTTCTCTGTCAGTGGCAAACATTTGCACCAACAACAAACTGCCAACTGATATGCTACGCCATTTTGTTTTGTTGTTTTGTTTTTTTTTTTTTTCTATTTTGGTTTTTTGTATCCAAGTTGTTGATAAAGTTCGAGTCGAGCACAGTTGTGTGCTCAGTTGCAAATTTCGTTATTTAGTATTCGGATAAATTGCACTTTGAAGCAAAAGTTGCGCTACACTGAAGGTTTTTGCAAATGCCGCAAGTTCATTTCATTCTCTCTCTTCTTTTGTGCTGTTGGTATGTAATAAAATTTGTCGCATTTCCAATAAATACGCCCATAAATGTTCAATGGATTCAGGCAGGAAGTATTATTGCATTTGCGCAGCACACGAAGAAGAAGTGAACGTGCAACGTGTATGAATGCCATGAAATCAAATGGCGTGGAAGAACAGTTGCGGAGCAGCGGCAGCGGCAGCAGCAGCAGCCAGAGTTCCCAACATGATAAATGACTTTCTTTTGCAGTTCAGTGAACTTATGAGTTTTGTAAATTCCTATGATTGTATAACATATTGAAATCCATTCAGTGCAAATAATTCAAAGTCACTTGCAAAATTTGTTGTTTGTGTACTCATGCATGACAAATGTTGGCGCATGACTTGATTTTGTGCCTTAATTGAATTTCGTGCATATTTGTTAGTTAATCATTTTAAATTAACCATAAATATTTGATGTCATTTCAATGTTATTTACCACATACAGACGCATAAGCCAAGCACTGTTACCATTTTGCCAATCGAAGTTCGTACATTTGCAATTAAATTGTTTAATTATTCATAATCAAATCGAGTCGAAGTAATATCCAAACAATAAATGCATAATAAAATGTTTGGTTTCAATTAATTGAACCGCAATGAAAATGTAAAATAAAAGTACAAAAAAAGAAATATTACATTTAAGTTTCATTTATTTAATGGCAACAATTTGTTTGCATAGACTTGTTGAAATGAAAATATCTGCCATTAAATTGTCATTAATTGTGTTAATTAAATATTTATTTTTATATTCAATTTGATTTATTTTCTATAACTTAAAATTAAAATATTATTTAAATCGATTCTATTTATGATTTGTAACGCTTGTATGAATTTAAGACACATTTGAAAGCATTAAAAAAATGATTCTTACCTCCTCTATTCTGGCAACTCTATTAGGCACAGTTAATAGGAACATTCTATTAAATGGCTATTATAAAACTATCACCTTATCTAAATATAACAGTCAGTAACTAATTTGTCCAATAAAGTTTTCAAAAACAACTTAGATATTTAACTAGTTGAGATTTCTTGCAAATTAAACTTTATTTAGATGATGAAGAAATTTGTTTTTTCTTTTTTTATTCGATATTAACTCATACGCACACGGCAAACGTACAAATGCATTCGAAACTTTTCCCTTAAGCTCAACTTTCAGGCAACAACAAACAACAAATATAACAAAGAAGAAAAAGTTACTTTTTGAAAACTTTTTGCGAAAAACGTTCGAGTGCAAAAAACTTTCTTCAAGCAAAAGCGAACAAAATCAAAGAACTTTTTTTAAGGATATTTGCTCTTGTGACAGAAATTGTTCAAGTTTAAAATGATGTGCTGGAAATATTCTTGACATTTTTATTAGCATCGAATGCAGTGTTTTCTTAGCACTATTTAAACTATTTAAGTTTATTGTTTTAATGTATCTAATGAAGTGTGTCACGCTCCGACCTGACAAAGTTCTTGAACATTTAAATCTTAATTTACCCTTCGTCTCTATGTTTCTCACTCTGTCTACAATTGAATCATCAATGTACAACTTTATACGCCAAGTTAAAACACCGGAAACGGAAATAACTCAAATGCTTCTTTATATGCGTCGTCAGCGTCGTTTAATTACACAAAAACAACAATGGTTGCCTTTTAAAATGTTGAGAAGGAATGTTCAGTTGGCATTCCCACTGCAATTAAAGTTGTCTCAGCATGCAATGTTGTCCAAACTAAAGAGAACTTTTTTCTTTTTTATTGTTTTTGTTGAAAAGTGCACAAAAGTGTTTGCCACTTAAAAAAAAGTCTGCACAAGTTTTACTTACACAAATTAGTCAGAATAAAAGTTTTTCATACGAAATAAATGGCTTACAGAAAAAATTAGTTTTGACTGTTCTTTCCAAAGACTTTGCAGTAGTTTTACTTTGAATTTTTAAGTCCATCAAATGCAGTTGTTGTTCACAGTTACAGATACAAATGGACATGCAGCAGCAGCAGCAGCAACAGCTTGCATTGGCCTGTGTGTCCCGTGTCCTTTGTCCTGTAAACTCGTTAATTCATTTGACAAATAAACCAAAGTCTGTGCTTGCCATTTTGCTGTCTCACTCTAACACAGCTGTGTAGATACTTAAGCTATTTGCCTCAATTAGTTGAGGTGTTTTGCATCACTAAACAATATAATAGACCCGCTTTACTTCACTTCATCTGTTCGCCAATCTGTCCATCCGTCTGACTCTTTACAAAATTTGTATCCAAATGTTAATGGCTCACTGTGTGCTTTAAATGTTGTGCTTTAGCAGTGAAAGGACTCGTCTGCTGACGACGTTCAAGAATACTTAATTATTGCCTAAGCAGTAATTAAGTGCTTACGTCAAGGTATAAATGTATCTGTGCACATTTGTTGTTTTCATTTCCAACTGTGCGTTGAAGATTTCAATGCAAAACATGTTGTAAGCAAATTATTTTGTTATCCAAGAAGTATCATTGGTTTAAGTTAAAGACTTGTGTTGTAACTGATGCCAGTTTGTTCGATTTGTCGAAATTTCAAAGACATTTGTATTAAGTATGGTAAGTGGGAAACGCCAAAGGCAATCGACAGACAAAAGCAAATGAGCTGAGCTATCCTGAGCTAAGCAGCTGTACAGCAATCTTACAAGCAAGCAAACAAGCAAGTATTACCAACAATAATCTAACAAAGGGCTTTGTTCAATCTGTATTCGGTATGTGAGCGTTTGTTGAGGTAAAATCGTTTCAATATGAATGAAGGCAACTGAAAATAAAACAACACAAAACATGCAAAATTCTTGCAACTTCAATTTTCATATATCCTGTTGTAATCTTAATTTCAATCGATCATTATTGTGTGAGCTTGAGTTTGTTGACATTCCTCAAAAATGGATTGTAACTCAAAATTTAGATTTAGATTTAAAAGAGCCACAGAAGTAAAAAAAGCTTGTTTCAATTAAAATCAACAAGAAATATATGTATATAAGTAATATAAAGAAAAAAAAAATCCAAACTATCAACTAAAATAATAAAACGCATAACACTTGCTGCAAATTCAGACAAAAGACATGCTCTGCAAGACATTTTGAAACGGCACAAGTGACAGTTGCCGCAGATACACATGAAGGTGGCAGCAGGCAGATGAGTGCCAGCGCCATGACACATGCTCAATGCTTGAGGCATTATACTTGTACAAGTTTCTTACATTTTAAATTTTTTGCTGTTTTTTGTTTCACATGTTTGTTATTGTTGTTTTGAAAAAGAAGTAGCAGAAGAATGACACTAAAAACAAAAACAAAAGCGAAACCAAACAAAGCGAAAGAGAAAATAATAATGAAAAACGGAAGGAAACACTTTCATTATCACTTTGGCATTCGTATAAATTTATTGCGACAGGCGTGGCAGCGCAACGCGTCATGAGCAGCGGCGTGGGCGCGGCGGTGACGACGCGGGACAAAGCCAACGGGCGTTGTGTTGTCGACGACACTGGAGAGCAACAACGCGCCATTATCGAATAAATACGCTTTTTCGCGCTGTGAAAACAATATTTCTATTTCGTGCAGAGTTTGAAAATTTCCAATAGTTGAAAAAAGACCCACTTGGTAGAGCAGCGCGGACGTTTCGCATGGGTTTCGGTCGTGCAGTTGTGTGTGTTTGTATGACGCTTGGTGAAACAATGTGAAAATCCACATTGTCAATGGGCTTTTCGGTTTAACGTTACATCAAAAACGGGGGCAACAAAAAAAGAAACAACAACAACTTACAGCACGTAATTATTTTTGCCGTTTGTTGGCAAAACAACGCAGAAAATTGAAAAAAGCAAAAACTCTTGATGGTAAACATTACAAAAACGATTTTTATTGAATTTAAGCGAAGTCTTTTATTTTCATTCGAATAAATCTGTTTTAGTTAAACGAAAAAACGTGCTCATGTTGTTGTGCCTTCAACTATTTGCTCGTTTATATTAAAGTTTATTCATTCAATTAATTTGTCTGCTTACTACATACACATCAGCCATGGTTTTAGCATGCCTCAAGTTGCAAGCAAAGCGCCTCAAGTACTTCTTATTGAACGCATGTCAAATGTGGGTCAACTGATAAATTGCTGCATGTGTGTGTGTATGTGTGTGTGTGTGGTGCGTTCAACGAAAGTCAAACGTCAAACGCAAAAGCCAACTTAATACCGCTTAAGTCCCTGAAGGCAACAAACTGCTTCGCAGCTTATTTTGGCTTTCGTTGCTGTAATTAGCATGAAATTAAAATCTCTTGACTTTGCTTAAAGCTTGCAGCAACATTTTTTGAGCATTTTCTTAACAAACGGAATTTTGAAATCGCGAATGTGGTTTGGGAAGGAGCACCAAATAATTTACCCAAGAATTTGGATTGAAAACTTTCAATTTTGTTAATGTGTAAAATTACGCCAAACCTCAAAAACTCCAGATCGGTCTAAGGATTGTTTTATAAACCAATATATTGAAAATATATTATAGCTATGTATCCGTCTCTGTATCTCTTCGTGAATATGTCATCCTGTATATCTATCAATAAAAGAAAGAATATTTGAACTTTATATTTACTTTGTACCTTTAATTTATATGAAGAAATTCAAATATTTAATTCTCTGTATGTTGTTTCTGTATTTCAGAAAAACACCTTACTATTGCATAACACGGTTGCCACGGTTTTTTTTTTTTTTCAAAAAATACAATAAATAATTCATGTCGTAAAGCGAAAATAAATGCATTTTTCTGTTTTAATTGCTTTATTTTTATGTTTTCCGCTTTTTCTGACCAAATGTTATTCAAAATAAATTTGTTTTGCAATGCAACAAAATTGAAAAAGTTTTTTAGTATAAAAAAAAACAGCATTCGAAAAAGTCTTTTAGCAATGAATCGTAACTTTTACCTTTCCCACAACACATTTTTCCAACTGTTTCCTAGTTAAGTCAGACACCAACGAAAACTCATGTCAACAATATTATACTGAAGCCAAACACTTAAATTAATAGTACTCATACGCACCCTAAAACCAAAACGCTAACTTAAACCGGCGGACCAACCAGAACAGACAAGAGTGCAAAAAGTTTGGTATTTAGTACCAAAATCCAAAATTTTCTGACTTACATTAGCATAGAAAAATTACAACTGCTTGTTGGCACTTAATTAAGCATTCTAATGTTGCACATTATCGCCAGTCAGTGGGGAACAACACCAACAACAACAGCGACAACAAACTTCAACAACACCCCCAAACAAGTAAGTTGCTTGTTCCCTCTGCCTTGCCCGTTGCTAAGCAAATTTTTTAATAAAAGCCAAAAAAAATNTAAGTTGCTTGTTCCCTCTGCCTTGCCCGTTGCTAAGCAAATTTTTTAAAAAAAGCCAAAAAAAAAAAAAAAAAATAACATTTATGCAAACTGTTTTACATCGTTTTCAGTGCGTTTTCTGTGCTTACTTGCTTTTTTTTGTTTTTTAAGAATAAACTTTCTCCTACATGAAAGCACAGATTGTGACTTTTGGGGTTGCATGTGTTTTTTTGTTTTTTTTTTTAAATATAATGTGGGCACATGAGCGTTTCAGTGTGGTTTTATATGTAAAATAGAAACAGTTAGTGTAATCAGTATGCATACAAATTCATGCACACGCACATACACACATACATATATATAAAATATGCGCTTAACAAGCACAACAGTAAAAATGTGTAACAAATACATTTCACTTTTGCATTTGGGTTTGTGGCGCTCATTTTGTACGAAATGTGGCAAGTTGAGTTCAGATTTAAGTATAATGTGGCATGCAGAAAATTAAGGAAATTAGGAAAAATTTCCAAAGAGTCTTCAGTAAAATATTAATGAGTTACACTTTTAGCATTCTCCGCTTGGAAAACACTGCAACAGTCCGGAAGTCGATAGGAGAATTTAGCCGCAAGGTCACCGGAGTAGACCCCCGATCCGGTTCCTTCTTTCGTCTTCGATCCATCTGTATAGATTGACAACTCATTCTGCCTCAAGGGAGTTTCTAGTTGCCAATCTGATCTGATGGGAATTGGTGCGACCCGCCTCACACCAAAACGGCGCTCCGTAGGTAAGTATAAGGTCTGACGACTGCTGTGTAACACCAATGAATGATGTACGGTTGCAGTCCCCACCCTAAAGAAGGCCTGTAGTGCCTTTTTCATCCTCTCCTCAGAGTTTCTCCTCCAGGAGAATTTAGAGTAGAGGATTACTCCAAGGTATTTGGCCTCCTTTGATAGCACAAGCTGTGTTCCTCCAGTGTCGGGAGTTTGAAGCTTGGAATCTTATATTTTCGAGTGAACAGAACCAGCACAGTCTTTTGTGGGTTGGCCCCCAGACCATTCTGCTCTGTCCATCGCAGAGTTAGGCTCAATGCGCCGTTTAGGAGCTCACTGATGGTGGGAGCCTATATTGTTACCATGAGTACCAGATCGTCCGCTTATGCCGTCACTCTACATCCCCTATTTTTCAGTTTTAGCAGAAGATTATTTAGGACAAGGTTTCACAATATGGGAGATATGACTATCATGATTGTCACTCTGTGGCGAAACATGTTGCCTAGCCATCGAGTGATTATCGAGTGTGAGCCTATATTGACAAGTGCAGTCGTTATAGACTCGATCCTGACATTGTTGAAGGCACCTTTTATATCCAGAAATGCCGCCAACGTAAACTCCATTCTCCGCAGTGTATTTTCAATTGTGCTAACTACTTCGTGCAAAGCAGTCTCAATTGATCTACCCTTAAGATAGGCATTTTGAGATCTACTGAAAGTGTGAGGCGTTAGCTTTCTTCTAAGATGCAGGTCCAGGAGCCGCTCCAATGTTTTTAGTATAAACGATGAAAGACTAATGGGCCTATAATCCTTTGGCGAGCAGTGGTTTATCTTTCCTGCTTTGGGAATGAAGCTTCTCTCCAGATCTTTGGGATGTATCCTGTAAGGAGACATCCCCTGAAGATTTCCAGTAGCCAGAGCGACAGGTGCTCGCTCACCGCTTGCATCATGGCTGGTCTGATGTCATCCGGTCCAGCTGATTTGTTGGGTTGGAACGACTTGATAGCCCAGATTATCTTTTCTTTGGTAAGGATTTCTCCTACTAGGGTCTCACTCTCCATGTCCACTACCTGTTCCGGCTCTCCGCTGATGCTAAAGGTGGTGTTCCTAACTTCGTCATCAGCTGCCAAGCATCCCGGAAAGTGTGTGTTCATGAGGAGTTGTAGGGATTCTTGGCTGTCATTAGCGAATGTGCCATCCAGGTCGCAAAGCAAACCGGGTGTGGCTGGATCTTTCGCTAGCAACCCTAGAAGTCTAGATGCTTCTGTGGTGCTGGTTAGATCTTCGCAGAAAGCGGCCCAAGAATCTCTTTTGGCCTTTCTACATTCTTTTTTGAAGACTTTGAAACTGAGGTGGTAGATTGAATGAGATTTGTTGAATTGAAAAACTCTCAGATAACTATTATCGTTACCAAAGCACATTTGCATGTCAAATCAATTAAGACTTGAAGCGTTGCCTCTATAAAGATGCGTATAGAATTGATTAAAGAACTTATAAAATATTTGTCGTCAAAATAATATTTGTTGTTACACAACTTTGTACATTCATACCTTAATTGGTAAGTTTGGTATTAGAAACACGTTTTGGGGCAGACACAAAAGTCGTTGGCTGACAATGTGGTAATTTAATTTTGACATTGAAAGCGTGATTTAAATAGCCAAATTGTTGTCACACTGCGCAAAATTCCATATTACAACATGGTCAGAAACAGTTTGTGCCAAAATTATACGCCAAGCCGCAAAGCCAACTCACCGCTACAAATCACATCAATTCAAATTGCATAAACCTGCAAATCGATATGCAAATTAAGTAAATTCAACACAAAATTCACCAATAACAACATGAATGCTTTAACAATCAAAACAAAATGTGGTTGACGCATGTGCGCCTCCATTTATGCAACACAATGTTCACCTATTAAAGTTCCAGTCTTCTTTAAGCAAGAGTTTAGAAAAGAAAGTGTTTTTGCATCGGTTGGCACATGGATTATCATTGGAATCTTTCAACGAAGCGTCAGGTTAGTTTATGAATCCGTAATTTGTGCCAATCCATGCCTATTTAGTTAATAAATGTTTCATATAAAATAGAATTGAGTTTTACAATGTAAAACTAAAAGTCAGCTACATGGCCCTCGAAATAAAAACGGTCGTTCGGCTTTGAAAACGTTTCTTTTGCCGATAAAGGCTTTGCTACCCATTATAATAGCTGAAATAAATTTGTAAGCAATTAAATATTTGCTTTGATCATATTTGAGTAATTGAAAATAAATATTTACATATTACTGTAGCCGCCTGGGAGCCTTCTTCATTCACTTCAATGTAAGCCTTTAGAAATACATCAGTTATTCTTGTCAGTTTTTTCAAATTAGTTAGACGACTGAAATCGGGTAATATGAAAATTTCTAACGAACCCATTTTTCGTAGTATTGACTTTAGTGACTTGGCATATTCAAATTGAAATTTTGGTATCAGCACTTCGACCTTTACTAACTTCATTCGTTCACGCAACGCAGTCAGATTTTGACCTCTAAGTTTTTTAGTTAATTTGGTCAAATCACTCAGCAACTACAAACTTCACGGTCATGCAGAAATTCGCATTAACAAAAAACAATATTTTTGCTCTATTGTTTATTTCCTAAGGCAAACAGCGCATCTGTCCGAATAACTAATGTTATATAATTGAACGAAAAATTGTAGAATTCATAATTGAGAAGTTCCTCTTTTCATTGATACATTGAAAAGCATCATTTACATTGAAAATCATAATTTCAATAACTTTTCCCTTTACAACAGAGCTTATTATATTTGGTTTCATAGAAGCACACAACATAGACGACTCTATTGTTGTACTCATTAAATTCCTACTTGATGCGCAAATTACTGCTCTATAACTAATTAAATGAAGCAAATATAACATTTTTAAGAGTCTTTAAACACTAAGTAAGACAAAGTAGTCCCTTCGGCTGTCTCGCTCATTATTAATTTAAATTCGCTATTAAAATATTTTTCTACGAATTTGCATTTTATTAAAAAATATCTTCTTAGTCAGAAAAAAATATGCAACGTCGTATTTACTTTTTTTGTCATATTTTTATATTTATTTATTATTATTATTATTTTCTTTTTTGCTTTGCTTGAGTATCTCAACATCAACTTTTTAACGTTGCTTTCTTTATGAGCTCAAGTTAAGTTGCGACATTTCTCAAGCGTTTTATGAACGGATAGACACGCTAAAGAGGCGGGAAAAATGTTCGAGGAGCTTATAATGAAAAGCCACTTACAGTAAATGTTTCATGTATAACTTGGCATCTCTTTTACACTTTTATTGCAAGTCGTTGAAAGTTTATTAAAAAGAAAAACATATCTTTTGAATAAATCCGAGTATGTTGTTAATGCAGTTGACGTTCTGACATGCCAGATGATTTAGCCCGCAAAAAGTTACTCATTTCAGTCATCAGTAACACTTAATGAACAAGCTGAAGTTGTCATAAGCCAAGATTTCGACTTAAATCTGACAAAATTGAAAAAAATTGTTGATTTACAATACATTTTGAAGGAAAACGGAAAAAAAACAAACTTTTTCAGCTTGTTTTCATGCCATTTGCAATGTTTGTCAGCACTTGATCCTCATTTCCGTTTCCTCTGTCGACATCTTCATTCTCATATCCATTTTTGTTGTTGTCATTTGTTTGCCTTGCGCCATTTCTTTTGAATTTTTGCTTGCTTTTGCTTTTTTTTTTTATTTTTGTACAGTTTTTGTTTAAGTTAAGCGAATTGAATTTTCAGCTGCTCAACACGTCGCTGCCCGGAAGCGATTAAAAATGTTTACGTGGCTACGTGCTTCGTGCAAGTTCGAACATGTTTTGTATTGCAATGTTAGTACTTTGATTATTTCTTTTTTCAAATAAGTATATGTGTAAAATGCGTTATTTAATATTAAATTTTCATAATTTTTAATTGAAAAATGGATGGTTTGTAAACATGTGATAAGAAATAACATTTTGTATAAATTAAGTAATAAAAATGTTGTTACTCTTTATGAAAACAAGACAGCAAAAGGGCTTGGAATGGTGGCAAAAAATCACACCGAGTGAAATGCCAAGAGTAAGAAAAGAATCTACAAAAAAATGTCTGTCTTATCTTAACAACTGTAAATATTTAGCAAAACCAAAACAAAACTAACCGACTACTTTGGCCTGTGACAACAAAAACTCGAAAATCTTAAAAATAAACGATTCCGAGAAATCAAAAGGACGCATATCTCTTTCGTTCTTGCAGTCATGCTGTCTCGCTCACAGAAGCCAACATTGATTGTTTGAATAATTTCATGGCATTTCATGTTTCGTTGCCTTAAACTCACTTTCAATTTGTTATTTTAAAAGGATTTGCATAAATTATTGGATTTTATCTTCCTGCCAGCTATCGTTAACATTGCCTGCTGCCATCATTTCTGCTCATTGTTCTGATTTCCTGTTCTCGGTGCTGTTGCTGTTATTGTCATGGTTATTGTTATGACGATGTCCGTGTCCGTGGCCGTGTCCATGTTCGTACGCAGCTCAACTTCGCGTAGGTTTGTGTTCATACTGAATGCTCATTTGTCGACAGTTTTGTGCGACGCAAAAATCAAGCAGAATACATTTAAATAAAATGCGCATTTTAATCAAACAAATCCTTAACGATTTTCACAGATTTTCAGCTTTTTGCGTATTACAAATAATCGATTTAAAATGAAAAAGAAAAACAGAGTTTTATAAGCTTTGCGATAAGTCAAAAATTATGTTATTTAAATTAAGGCATTTAAGTTGCTACAAATGAGCAAAAAAAATTAAAATATTAAATTCGTTTTTTTTATCGCCACTGAAAAGTTTTTTATTGCGTTAAATTCGATTTCGAACGGTCTGAAAAGTACCTTCATTATATCTTATAACTTTACAAAAGCTTTCAATACAAAAGCAAAAAGTTTAACAATTTTTTATGCTTAATTATTTAGCGAACTGTAATATTTTAGTACATTAAAGTATCTTTTAGTCGGTTGGGCACATCAGGCAACACAAATAATAGCAGATCGAAATAAAAGCAATAGATAAAATCAAGATCCATGACTACTGAGTTCGAAAAGAAACTTTTCAATACGCTTACACAACAAAACGCGCAGAAGAATCTCATATATTCGCCATACCTAATAAGAATGTGTTTGGCCATGATCTATGTGGCCATTGATGGTCCGGCACGTCAAGAACTTGCCAAAGCGTTGAATTACAAAAAGACAACAACAAATCAGGAAATAATGTTACAATTCTCGCCGCTCTTCAGAACAATCGACTATCCCATTGCAACCGAAGACGAATGGGACTACACGCCCGAGCCTCTAGACTTACCAAAATGGTACATTAAAAGCAGCATATATGTAAAAAACGGCGTTAAAATATTATCATCTTATAAGGAGTTTGTAATGAAGGCCTTTGGCGCTAATGTAAGTAATGCAAACTATTCACCGCGCGAATTAGAAACAGAAAACGGAGTGTTCAGAACAGCAATGTCACGCCCGAAACTGACTTTTCCGAAGCCTGACAGTTTTAATCCAAAAAAAAGTTCGATTGTTGTCGCCTGTGCGGCTTATTATAATGCAACCTGGCTAAATACATTTAACATTGGCGCAACAAAGCAGCGTTTTTTTCTGACAGCAAAAAAAAAGCGCTCAACGATAAATATCATGACTCTTGATGAACAGTTCGAGTACGCTGAACTGCCTGAACTATCATCGAAAGCCATAAATATGCCATTTCACAATTCGAATCTTTCGATGCTCTTCATACTACCGCAACGAAAAATTGAAGTCGCCAAACTACTGAAGCTCATGTCGAACTTCGATGTAAGCCGCATAACGAAACGTTTGACATTGCGTACCGTTAAATTATCTATGCCAAAATTTAAACTCAATGTTGATTTGTCTTTACTGCCGGTATTGCAAAAATTGGGGGTGCAGCAGATTTTTAAAGGGGGCGCTAAATACACAAAACTTACCAATTCAAAGACGTCACTTCAAGTCACCGATATCACACAAAAGATTTTCATTTATGTAACGGAACGTGGTCTGGAAATGAGTTACTATACAAGTGAGTGTGTTCTTGATTTAGATAAAATACTTGTGTGTATGAAAATATTTNAGTTACTATACAAGTGAGTGTGTTCTTGATTTTGATTAAATACTTGTAGGTATGAAAATATTGGAATTTCAGGTATCGGTCATGGGTTCATGTCTAATTCAAACCTTAAAATAGAATCCGGCGACTTGACGCGTCCATTTGTTTTTGTGCTGTGGGATCAAGAGCACACTTACATTGTCGGACATGCGAATAATTTAATTCTCACGTATTAATGCAAACACCAATAGCTGCCGAAGAGTAATACTATGTATAATAAAATCTGACAGAGTCCTAATGCTGTTTGATTATATGATGATAGATTTTATTATGAATTCAAGTGCGCTTACATAAAATATACAAAATATTATTAATAAAATTCCAATATCAAATGATTGAATTATACATATATTTCACGCTCTAAATTATCACCATGTATCACAGAACGAGGCAATGCGCGAGTTCAGAAACAGTCGCACATCATTGCTGCCAAAGCTTGTATAGATCAACACCGTTTTGTTCACACCCTGCGGCGTAATAATGCCAATCTGACGACCATTATGTAGCACAGGACCACCATGATCGATCTGACCCGATGATGCCCAATTGTATGANATTATGTAGCACAGGACCACCATGATCGATCTGACCTGATGATGCCCAATTGTATGTATCTGCTAAGCATGATGTATTCGGCTTGTGCATCGTTTTCGGCAAATGTTTACGGCATTTTTTACGGCGCATGTGCTTTGTGGCGCGGGCACGTAATCCGCCAAATTGTGCAGACTCCGGTTTAGTATACGTCCAGCCAAGCATTGTAATGACATCATTAGCCGACACATGTTCCATATCAAGTTGAACACCGGTGAATTGCGCACGTGGCAAACTCATATCCAAACCGAGCAAAGCAATATCCAAGTCCTGACGTTCTTTGCCATAATCTTTCGGTATTTCGAGCAATTTGACCTTAGATTTGTGCGTTAACACATTTGAGCTACTCATGCCATAGACACGCACACTCGACAACTTGGCTTCGATCATGCAATGTGCACTCGACAGCACACAATTCGGCCGTATGAGCGTGCCCGCACAAAAGTGTTCCATCTGATCTTTATTCTGATAGCGTATGCGCAACATGTATGGATATTTCTCGACTGGCACATCACTTTCCTGGCGATGAGTGTACACCAACTCCAATAAGGCCACAACTTGAAGCAGAAACAATTTCAATGGCAACATTTTTGAATGTAAAATTTTCTACTTCGTTTCATTGAATGATTGTTTTAGCTTCATAGTTTAATATGTTATTTATATAATCAACATGTAACTAATTACCGGAGAAAAAATGATTAGTTTGGGTTTTTTTTAAGAATCAAAACAGACTGATTTGTGGATAGTTTTGAATTTAATGATTCATGGTCATATAATGTTTAAACCGATGATTCAAGTATCTCAGCTAATGATATAACAGTCTTCATTACTTCATCGATTATATGACAAAAGAACGCTTTAGACAAATGGGATTTTTAAAAAAACGTGATCAAACGACGTACATGATTATTACAGTTTAAGATGTACTGCCCACAGTTGCAATGAGAAGTACTAAAGCCGCTCAAGGGTCTCCAGCACAAACACGTATGTTCTGTTCTGAAGACAAACTTACCTTTATCACGAAATCAGTATTTATTTTAAGTATTCTAAATTATTTTTCTTCGTTTTTTGTTATTTTTCTTAATTCAATTCAGTTTTTTGCTTATGCAGCGCGCGTGCGTGTCTGCAATTCCCTGAGCGACAAAAAAGCGAAGTCGATTGAGCTTGCGCGCCGCAAACTGCCTTTGGTTATCTTTTGTAGTTATACCCTGTACCTTATGGTACACGGGTATATTAGTTTTGTCAGCATCGAAAATGTATATAACACCCACAAGGAGACACCTCGGACTATACAAAGTATATATATTCTTGATCAGTTTCGAAAGAAAAATTGATTAAGCCATCATCGTATGTCCGTCCGTCTATATGAAAGTCTAGATATCGGAAACTACAATAGATAGAACCAAAATTGCTTCGCAGGTCGTTTTTGTTATTCATTAAGCAGATCGAGTTTATTTTGTTTTCCCCAGTTTTGACTTAGTATAGGGAAGAGGAGCAAATAACTGTAATCTTGGATAGGAACACCAAATTTGAAGTGTATATAGCTGACNCCTCCGAGACTTAGTTTAAGGGTGAGGGGCTAAAACTTTTTCTATTTTCTCGGTTGTCTTTTGAGATAGGAATACTAGATATGCGAAAATGGGCGTGGCCACGCCCACATATAGTACAAATTTAAAATGCTTATATCTCGAGAACCATATAACTTACAGGAACGACATTTGGTGTGTATGATATTGGGATAGAGTGATATTGGGGTAGAAGATTCAATAATAATATGGACGTGGCCACGCCCTCATATTGCCAGTATAGAAAAACGTTATATCTTTGGAACCAATTGTATTAGAAGAGTAAAATTGGTATGTCAGAAATTGAATGGAAATGGCATCGGTTTTGAATGCAAAGTGGGCAGGGCAATGCCCTATTACAGCTGTTACAAATTGAAGGTGCAGGGTATTTCGAAGTCGAGTACTGTTGAATCCAATCCTTACTGGTTTTATTTTATTTTTGTTAAGTTTCGCATTTAATTCTGGTTTTATCGCTGAAGAATTTCGGGCATTGTAATCCACACAAACGAAGGAAAATACCTTGAGGCATTCGCTTTGTTTTGTGCATCGAAGTTCCAGAGGCGGAAATGGCATGTGAAGTGTGTGCAAGTGCGCGTGACATGTTAAAATATGCTCAAAAATCAAGAATTTCAATCGTTGTATTTTAGAATATTTTTTAAAGCTTAGAGTAGCTTAGTTCAAGAGTTTAAAAAAACAAAAAAATTGTTGAAATATTCTATAAATTATCGCCAAGTCATTTATCTAACAACTACACAGCTCTTAAGATAATAGTTGACTCTTGAAACGATTTGTAATTAATTGTTATTAAAGTTGAATTAAAAGATAATTTGTACGCAACCATTATCAGTTTACAGTAATCCAATTGACCAAAGACTT
>JXPM01006852.1:0-15135 GCA_001014415.1 Phortica variegata | reverse complement strand
TCGATAGTATCGATATTATCGAATATGGTCAAGATCGATGTTTTCCCAGCTTTATGTTATATGCGCCAACAGTGTTGCCGAATCAGATATTTTTTGACTGCTTTTGTCCACTTATCAGACTGTTATAAATAAAAGCCAAATGCCAGAATTCCGGACATTTTTTAGAATTCAGAAAATTTAAACTCTGTTAGTTCGAATTAGTGACCCGAAGGAGCGCATTTGAGTTTCGTTACACTCGCATGGCAACTCCAAACGACATTGACACAGGGAGTACATTTTGCCTTTAGCCATNTTGAGTTTCGTTACACTCGCATGGCAACTCCAAACGACATTGACACAGGGAGTACATTTTGCCTTTAGCCATTTTCTTCTTCTTCCAGGTAAATACAGACGCCAATGCGCCAATTCGACGCACAGGTGGCTCTTTCCTAATGCCGTTTCGACGGCCAACAGCAATTTAGTTGACTCGCGTCGGTTGACTGTCGTATGTTGCTTGAGACACTATGTAACGTAAGCGTACGTCATACAAATGAAGAAGCGTCATAAACAACAACATCGGAAAATACTTTGTGCTGTCAGGCAATTTCTTCAAACAAAAAACTGAACATTTGACTAGCAGAAGGCATTAAATTAAATAGAAAATCCTGATCAAACAAATATTTTAATTTCTTTGTGCGATTGATTTGAGAGGATTAAATTGAATTTTTGGTTTTTCGGCTATCGAATGGTGAGCAAAAAGTGCAAAACTTCATGAACAAAAGCAAAGAAGAAGAGTAAAGCGCAATCGGAAAGTATAAGATAAATAATTCTAATCAGTGATAATTTCAAGCATTGAAAATATCGTGTCTGAAACTCAGTTTGCGTACACACAACTGCAACGAGGATTAAAACAAAAAAGTAAGTAGAAGTGAGGCACACTTTGATATTCGGTTTATAATCCTTCTACCGCTTTGGTTGTTGTTGTTTTTCTTGATTTTGCATTAGTCATATTTTTTTGCGAATTAATGTTTTGGCACAAAACGACTTTAATGTAGTAAAGGAAAAAAGAACAACAAATAACAGCGACAATTGTTACAAATGTCAAAGTAATCACAAAAGTTGAAAGAATAAGGGCGTTAAATCGATAAACATTCAACGATTCGAAGTGACGTCATTAATATTGGTCATACGTTGCGGCGTTTACAACTAATGTTGATTTTTGTTTATTAACCGATTTACATTTCTAGCTAAATAGGAATTATCTCTACAAAATCTTAGAATTCTAAAGTAACAGCACCATGTCCTCCGGCACCACATTGCAGAAGGCAATTGATCTGGTGACCAAAGCGACCGAGGAGGATCGTAACAAGAACTACGCTGAAGCACTGCGTCTGTATGAACACGGCGTTGAATACTTTCTGCACGCGATAAAATGCAAGTTGTTGATAAACTTTTAAAATGAAAATAATTGTGAAGTACAATAAATGTTCTATTTTGTTCTTTTTTTTTGCAGATGAGGCACAAGGCGAAAAGGCCAAGGACTCAATACGTACCAAGTGTCTACAATACCTTGATCGTGCTGAAAAACTGAAGGAGTACCTGAAGAAGGGCAAAAAGAAGCCGATAAAAGATGGTGAATCGTCGAGTTCGAAAGACGACAAGGATAAAAAGAGCGACAGCGATTCGGATGGTGATGATCCCGAAAAGAAAAAGTTGCAGAGTAAATTAGAGGACGCGATTGTAATTGAGAAGCCAAAGGTCAAATGGTCCGATGTCGCTGGTTTGGATGCAGCCAAGGAGGCGCTGAAAGAGGCTGTCATACTACCGATTAAATTTCCGCATCTGTTTTCTGGTAAGCGTGTACCATGGAAGGGTATTTTGCTGTTTGGACCACCCGGTACTGGTAAATCGTACTTGGCGAAAGCTGTTGCCACTGAGGCTAACAATTCAACGTTCTTCTCTGTTTCGAGTTCGGATTTAATGTCTAAGTGGTTGGGTGAATCCGAGAAGTTGGTTAAGAATCTCTTTGAATTGGCGCGTCAGCATAAGCCGTCGATTATATTCATTGATGAGATTGACTCAATGTGTTCGGCACGTTCGGACAACGAGAACGACAGCGTGCGTCGCATCAAGACCGAATTCCTGGTTCAAATGCAAGGTGTCGGTAACGATACGGACGGCATACTTGTACTCGGAGCAACCAACATACCTTGGGTGCTCGATTCGGCCATTCGGCGTCGTTTCGAGAAACGAATCTACATACCGTTGCCGGAGGCACATGCACGTTTGATCATGTTCAAGATACATCTCGGCAATACAGTACACGTTTTAACCGAAGACGATCTCAAGGATTTAGCAAGCAAAACAGAAGGGTAAGCAGATGCAATGTTGTCAATATTGTTTTTTTATATACGTTCCTTGTTTAATCCCTACCATTAGATACTCTGGCGCCGATATATCGATTGTGGTGCGTGATGCACTTATGGAACCTGTACGAAAAGTACAAACAGCGACGCATTTTAAGGTGAGTGGCAAATATGAGTTCGGTATTTTGTTTTGGGCCTAAAAGTATGCAATAACAGAAAGTTACGGGTCCCTCGCCGGTCAACAAGGAAGAAATCGTTGATGATTTATTGGTGCCGTGCTCGCCAGGCGATGATGGCGCTTTTGAAATGTCCTGGATGGATGTGCCCGGCGACAAGCTATTTGAGCCACCAGTAACAATGGTAAGTACACACGTCAAAATAATTCGATATACCAACGATTGTAACGTATGTATCTTAAAATCCATAGCGAGATATGCTGAAATCTCTGTCAAGGACAAAGCCAACTGTTAACGATGATGATTTGATAAAACTACGAAAGTTCACAGAAGATTTCGGTCAAGAGGGCTAAGCCCTTGGCACATCGGACTCAACTCAACTCAGCGGGAGATCAAACCAGCGTATCGTATGTTGTTGTGTTCTTGTTAGCGTATCACGTCGTTAATGTGGAGAGAGATGGCGCTTGAAGAAGGGACATCAATCGAAATCAGCAAACACGAATTAAGCTAGCAATAATAATAATAATACTTGTTGCCTATTACATAATTTAAGCCAGGTCATGTTTTTTTTTTGTGTTTATTTTTCAAAAGAATTATTTGTCTTATACTTATATATAAAATTGTAATAACGAAAACACTTTTGCCTCCTCAAAAACATTATAAAGAAAAGAATCATTTTAAAAATACGACTCCAATGACAAACAAAAACAAAAAAACCATTTTTGTAATTCATATCATAAGCGAAATTTATAACTAAAACCACGCTTATAAATACTTTAAGGATAAAACCAACAATAGTTACAAGTCAACACACAAACACATTTACATGCAAAATCAGCTGAGTTCATAATCAGCCAGGCGTCAGATGAGCTACAAGCGAGATATAATAGATTGAATAAAGAACATTGTATTTTTGTATTCCAAAACTCACATATAAATTATGATGATTCTATCTGTTTAATAGTTGTTTGTTTTTACGTTTAAGTTTAAGTCAAGTTCGTGAGTAATTGAGACCGATGAAGGCCAAAATAGTCCTGTCGGTCAAGTAATTGTTTTCTGGATCGCTGGTGGATAAATTCACTTTGATTATTTTCGCTGAATAATCGCTTAATCGGAGTTGTTGGTTTGACTTGAAACTGCAACCGTTTGCCATGCTGCATTTTATGTATTTGTTATTGTTGATTAGTTGCGAGTAAGAAAAAAAAAATTAGATTTTTAGTAAGAACAACTTTTCTAATCCAATCAAACTAGTTTTTGTATCAACTCTTGTCATTGAAATAACTTCGACATTTAATTAAAATGTGGTTAGGTCAGGGTTATTGGATATGTTGCAGATGCAAAGAAGTCATTTGGGAAAAACATGAGTTTTGGCAATTTTTTCCTTCCGAAAATGATGTGTCCTATAAGTTTCCATCAAAAATTCTATTTGTATTCTTAAATCAGCCGATTTTAAATTGGATGATTTATTTAATTGAGCCATGTCGAAAGTACCCAAAAATTAAATTTCAAATTTAACTTTTTTCATTTAATAAATCAAAATTGTATTAACGATTTGAAAATTGTTCATTTTAATAACGTTATTTTTGCTTACATGTGCTTGTGGCCCCTTCAATTGCATTAACTGAAACCTGGCAGCACTTTAGTAGCGAAAACAGCGTTGATCTGGCAACACTGATTCGTATTTTTGCATATACAGCTGCGGTCAAAATAATAGTAGTACTCAACTAAATCTGACAAAATCTGTTTGAAAACACGAAAACGATAATTTAACTATTAATTGGTTGGCAAAGAACATCTGTTTTCTCAACGTCACGCATTAAATTTGTATTTATGTTGACATCTGAAGAGTGCATTTGCCGTTCTTATTAGAAGACCCAAGTCAGTATCATATCCTAAGGGGCCGTTCATTAATTACGTAAGCCGTTTTAGGGGGGGAGGTGGTTCGAGCATGACTTATTTTTTCTTACATAGAGGGGGAAGGTGTCTTGATACATCTTACATAAGATCATAAAAATGCGCTCATAGGTAGAATTTTTGTAGTTTGATGACCTTGCAATCGTCAATAACAACATAGAAACGACACCTATTAGGGGCCATTCATTAATTACGTAAGACGATTTTTGGCTGTTTTTGGCCCCCTCCCCCCCTACATAAGTAAAAATGTAGTAGGCAGTATACGAAAAATAGGCATAAGTTAGACATCGTTGGGCCCCCTTCCCCCCTAAATAATCTTACGTAATTAATGAATGGCCCCTTATCACAGATGTTCCATTGGCAGATCCACTTTCCGAGTGGATTTTGAGCCCTTAGACTTATGACAAAGAACAATTTTTAAATATATAGTAGATTATCACTAAAAAGGAAACTTTGTAGGTATAAATAAACCTTCCTAAAAATGTTCATTTGACAAATAAAAATTAAAACATCAACATTAATTTTTTCCTTTAAATTCTTACGTAATAAATATCAAACAAGGGGTCACCATGATCTTATTATATCTTACATGAAGGGGGGAAGAGGTCAAAACCAGGCAAAAATGGCCTTACGTAATTAATGAACGGCCCCTATTGGAATAGAACAGCATGCCATGGATTTGCATGGTCAAAACCAGGCAAAAATGGCCTGACGTAATTAATGAACGGTNAAAACCAGGCAAAAATGGCCTTACGTAATTAATGAACGGTCCCTATTGGAATAGAACAGCATGCCATGGATTTGCATGGCATGAAATTTAGACCCTTCTTCGGGAAAACATGGCACTACTAGATTTTTTACCACAACTGTATCTGTAACTTACTTTTTGTTTTTGTAGTTTCAACGGCACAGATAATGACGGACGACGGTAAACTTTTCAAGTTGATCGTCGTTGCCGCTCAACACAACTTTTTAATTTTCATTTGATTTTCAGTCGTTGCGGCGGTTAGGCCTCAAAGCTAGTCGGAACTTCGTATTAACGTATTTTTTGAGTGTGCGCGTGTGTGTGATTTGTACCTGGTGTACGTGTGCGAATGCGCATCTGAGTGCTTGTAGATACATACATACATATATGTACATTTGTATGTTTCGTTTGTAAACAATAATAACATACTAACTGATTGCAAAAGATTTTCTGCATTTACCAAAACTGCATGCAGAAAAAAGACCCAAAACCAAAAACAAAAATGAGCGCATTAAGCAACTAGTTTTGTGTTTGTTTTTGTTGTTGGTAATATTCTTTTAAAGCGCAACTTTCACGCGTTTTTTATTTGATTTAATTTTTTTTGTTTTTGTTTTTTTTTTTTCATTTCTTGTTTCTCTCCACTTCATGTTCGTGCAGTGAAACCGTTGACAGCAACAGTTGAGTGGCTTGTGAGCAAAGAAAACCAACAAAAAAACAAAAGACCAAAAGAAACGAACGCGAAACGGAAATAACTTAAATGAATATTAAAAAAAAGGTTTAACGATTGTAACTGCAATTGAATAAAAACAAAACTAGTAAATAGCAAATTATAAGTTACTACTAAACAACCGACAAAATATTACAAAAAATATTAGAAAAGTGTGTAAGATAATGAAAAACTGAAACACAAAAGAAAAGCTCGGATACATAGATACATACAAACATACAAATAACAATCTAAAGTGGGTCGCTTCAAAAGTGAAGGAACGAGGTAAACACCAAGCAATAAAAAACAACAAAAAACCAACAATAAAGCACTCATCGAGAAGATTTGAAGGTAAACTTGACCGAAATGACAAACCTTGTCAAAACACTTTATTACACAGTGAAGGAAGAAGCATCTTCAACGACTATATAAGGTATGAACACATACAGCCATACCAATGCATGTAAACAAATGAAATAACGTTCAAGTCGATGAAACGATGCGTCGTTAATGTCTCACGTCCGTCCGTTCGTCAGCTACTTTAATAGATGCTCGGATGAAGTCAATGGGGCAAACTGTTTTATGCTCGGCAAATTATTAGAATTTGATTCGGTTTCGGGACAGAACTCACTCGCTTACCGCTTTACCTCAAAAAATGTAAACTGCTTTATGTAAAAAAAACTTTAGATTGTTGATTGAAGGCGCGAGTAACATGATTTTCATATAAATTCGACTTGGATTAATTGAAATTGGAAATTTTATATTTTTTGAAATTAAATAAAAGATTGATCAAATCTGTATTGAATCGAATTGTTGTACAAAAGGTGCGAATTTGAAAAGTGAAATTTTAATAGACTTTTTTTTTTTTTTTTGTAAAAAAAATAGTTATACAAAGGATGGCTATAATNGTTTTTTTTTTTTTTTTTTTTGTATAAAAATGACTTAACAAAAATTCATCAACTTGTTAATTGAATCTGTTGGCAAACAAATCAAATTATACAATAGCAACAACGATGACGAAAACGTGCCTCGATTTTTGCGTCACGCATTAGACCAGAAGCGTCAACTTTGGCTATGTCAATGTGACAATACGCTACACGGTCTTTTTATTCAAACATAACGTTGCCCCACAACCTTTTTAGGAGCTTCTTCCAAGCGAACTTAGTGGAAAATGCCGATGACTCTTATGAAAATTGTAATTTGCATTTGTTCAAACAACGGCAAAATGTATAAAATTTACAAAAAATATTATCAACGCGTCATGCTTGAAAAACGACGGCGGCGCGTTGGCGTCATCGGCGATATGTCGAGCATATTGAATCGCTGAAGCAGCAGCACGCACACGATGGGGTGCACGTTGGCAGCGCTCACGCAAATTGTCCGCATAGCTGAAAATGAATGGCAGACAGTGCACCTGGGAGTGCGGCAATTTCAGCGGCGCTACTTTGTTGTCACAGTAGAATTTTTCGTTAGCATATTGCAGCGTATGGCAAGCGAATAGTTTGGACTTGTAGAAGGTGATTAGTAAGTGTGTGAAGTCAGGCGCATCCGCATCCTGCCACACCTTGTACGGCACGCCCTCGTTGACAATGCGATCCTTGTACTTGAGCTTTAGCTCGCGACTATAAACGCTGCCACAGACGAGCTTCCAGTGTATATTCGCCAAGAAATGGCAACCGGTTTCAAAATCTTCATCTTGCTCCTTCCATGTGCTGATTGGGTCGTCGTCACTATTGTTATGCAATGCCGGCGGCGGCGCTTCTTGTTGACCGTTAAGGAGTAGTATAAAGTGCGCGAACAAAATAAACAATTTGACTTTGATTGCGTTTGGTGTTGTTGTCGTTTTTGTCATTATTTTATTTTTTAATTTTAAGTATATACAATTTCATTCAGTGTAAATTCATCATACGAATATGTCAATATGTTTTGTTTGTTTTGTCTTATTTCATATTTATGTCTGTTTTGACAGCATTCAATTAAAAAGTATTGTCAGCCATTAATTATAATTAATAATTAATTACATACAGTAGAAACATACCGAAAAGTCCTACCGGAACGGAACGCTACAGTAGCGTTTCAATTTCCTTCTTTAAATTTATTTGTTGGCTTTGTTTTTCGTCCGCTCTCTCAAACAACATCAAACGACATTTAACTTCGTGTTTCTCTCCCACGCATTGCACTTCTGTTTCGTGTTTGACTTCGGCAACGAGCAACGAAGCGTGCTTTCTCTGTCGTCCGCACTCACGTTATTTGTATGCTGCCTTTTGTTTTGTTGTTCTTCGAATTGAGCGAGCGCGTCTTTACAAAACTGGGCTAAAATGTCTTAGTAGCCGCAATACCTTCAATTCATTTTGACCTCAATTGCTTGAAAGACGACTTGACGCGAATTGCTTTTGCACTGAATGTTATCGTGCGTAGGACTTCAACACACACGCACTCGTACATATGAAGTATTTATTTTTTTATGCAAAAATGTCTTACTCATTAGGCGTTTGGTACACATAACTTTATATTACAACAAACAGAAATAAATTAACTCAATACGAATAAATACCTTTCAAATATACATATGTATATGTACATGCATATCTAAAAAACTATTCTTCTTGTTATCATTTTAGTGCAAAATTCATCAACAACAAGATGCTGACTCAATCAGACAACAACAACAATAACGTCATATATTAATGTTAATAAGCCAATGTGTACCAAGTGAAAGCCAAAGTTGAAAAACGCAAAAACAAAAAAAAAAAAAACAGAAAGCAACAACAACAATAAAATCTAACTAAGTAAAAAGTGGAAGTGACAGACAGCAACATTGACCAAGAGACAAAGTAAAAACAAAAACAATATTAGTCGCCCATCGGTAACGGTAAATACAAACATACATAAATAAGTGCCTGGACTTGATCGCTCAGTACATTGCAATACGTTTCATGCCATTTCGTTTCGTTTTCCTGTTTCATCAGTTTCCAGCTTTGCAAAGCTTTGCATTGCATTGTCACGATTTCATTGTGCAGGCGGAAATATTTGCAATAACTGCCGCTGTGACACTTTTGCATTAGTGACACTCACTCACTCACCAACGATCAGTATCGCTCACAAAAGCGCGTCTTTGCTCGTTCTTTCTCACGCTGTGCGGCACAATTGTTCGTTATTGTTGTTGCTGTTGCTGCGGCTTTACTTAGCAAGTGAAAGTGCACAAGTGTTGGCATTCAAACCGTGGACAAAATATTATGGTAGCATAATAAAGGCAAATCATCAAACCTAAAACATAAAAAAGAAAAAAATGCTTGTCGAGCAAATGAGGCGTCTGCATTGCCCAAAAACAGATAATAATAAAAACAAGTACAACAACACTGTGGGATAAATTCCAAATTAGATTTTGAAACCGTTGATGTAATATACAAAAATACAATACCAAAAAATACAAATTAATAAACAAATAAGAACAAAAAAACACAAGTTACACAAAATTGTTGTTAACATCTTCAGTTTCTTTAGGTGGATTATTATAGAACTGCAAGAAACAGCATGAAATTGTTTTGTTTTTTTACGCTGCTACTGCTTTACTTCAGCACAGTTGGTAAGTATACAACAACAACAACAACAATAATAAGGCAGGTTTGGGACAGGATATAGATCATATTCAGACTTTATAATAACACCGAACAAAGAAACAACAAAGCTTTTGTTAAATATATCCATAGATAGGCCTCTAAAATGATCCTATGATCATTTGTGGTCTTCAAATGGGCTCTGAGCGCTTCAAAGTGTATTTGAAGATACTACAGAAGAATAATATGGTACTAAGTTAATGATTTAGATTAGTGGCAGTGTGTCCGAACTTTTCTCGCGGGATAAATAGTCGGTCAAACTACAAAAAAAAGCAACAAAATGATCAGTCTATGGACTAGTGACTATTTCGAGGGGGGCAATTGACGCTAAATGAAGTTAACAACGGTTTGCATTCAAGTTAAGGAAGTGAGAGTAAAGAAAATTAGACGAAAATGAGTCATGACGACTTTCGTGTTAATTTGTCATGTAATCACGCTTGTGATTACGTCTCCTCTGGGCTTACGTTACGTCAGGCGTGATCAAAGGCGCGTAAAAAGCGGAAATCGGGAATTATTATTGTTGTTGCATTTTTATTACTTATTTATATGATTTATGTCTTCATTTTGATATGCCAACAATGTGCCAAAGTCATTTAATATTTGGAATTGTTTTTTGTTTATCACTTGAATATGAAATTTATTATTTGTTTGCTTTTCCTGCGTCTCTATTGTTTTATTGTAGTTGCGGCCATTATCAGTGAGCGGGAGAATGCGACAACAGAAGCGAAGACGAGCCAAAAACAGTTTGCTACTTATGGCGAGTTGTCACGAGCAGTGCGGGACTCGTTAGCCGAACATGAACGGGCATCTCAGCGACAGCGTTGGCCACACAATAGGTCCGTTTAACTGAAATGTCCAAATGTCCTGTTCGGCTGCTTACTAATGTATCGATCGTTCTTTTTGTGCAGATCAAAACGCGCTGTGAAGCGTGTCTGTTACGGCGAGCTCGGCTGCTTTGAGGATTCAGGGCCATTTACATATCTTGAGATGTTGCCATCGACACCCGAGGAAATCAATACGAAATTTTACTTTTATTCCACGCGCGATCGCTCGGATCGACCGTTGATGGAGTTGCCATTTCTAAATATGACCGCGGCCTTTCGTGGCAAATCATCGACGACGCTGGCCCCGGATACGACCGCGTTGCCGCAACGCACCACGCCGCCAGCCATGGCCAGCACAAATGGCCCAACGTTGGGGGCGGAGCAACACATGTACAAAAAGCCCGCAATGACCATTGACGAGCTGGAGGGATTCGATGAGCTTGCTGTGCGGGTGATCGTGCATGGCTTTGGTTCCGCTTGTCGGCATGCCTGGATCTATGAGATCAAGACAGCGCTGATGGCAGTCGTAAGTGTTGTTGCTTCAGACAGAATACAGACTTGGTTACACATTAACTTAAAACATCTCTCTTTTGATGATGATGGTGACAGGAGGATTGCATCGTCATCTGTGTTAATTGGGAGATGGGTGCCAATTTTCCGAACTATGTGCGCGCAGCGGCGAATACGCGTCTTGTTGGCAAGCAGCTGGCCATGCTGTTGCGTAATCTCCAGACACACAAAGGCCTTAATCTGACACGGACGCACATAATTGGCTTCAGTCTCGGTGCGCACGTTTCCGGTTTTGCGGGCGCCGAGCTGCCGGGTCTATCGCGCATAACGGGCCTGGACCCCGCCGGTCCGCTCTTTGAGGCGCAACATCCGAAGGTGCGCTTGGACAGTAACGATGCGGACTTTGTCGATGTTATACATTCCAACGGCGAGAATCTTATACTCGGCGGTCTGGGTTCGTGGCAACCCATGGGTCATGTCGATTACTATCCGAATGGTGGGCGTGTCCAGACGGGTTGCTCGAATCTCTTTGTGGGCGCTGTCACAGATTTCATTTGGTGTAAGTATTGTTGTACTCTATTTCACTTTGCCAAGGATGCAAGCTTTTGCATGTTTCGCTCGTCTTTTTCAGCGGGTCAAGCGGCAGAGGATGAGGAAGGACGTTCGCTGTGTAATCATCGACGCGCGTACAAGTTTTTTATTGATTCGGTTGCGCCACGTTGCATGTTTCCGGCCTTTCCGTGTGCCAATTACGATGATTTCCTAAAGGGCAAATGTTTCCCATGTGCACAGGACGATAAGGATTTGGAGGAGGGTGTGCCACGTTGCGGCAACATGGGCTACTATGCCAATCGTTCGACGGGTCGTGGTCAATTGTATTTGGTCACGCGTGAGGAGGAGCCCTTCTGTGCACATCAATTTCAGTTACAGATCTTCAACTCGTTCAATGATCTGCCATTGCGCACGATCGGCCGCCTCGAGGCGATACTTGAGGGCGATGTCGGCCTAAACGAGACCTTCGAAATATCGGAGTAAGTTTCTTTGCTTTTGTTGCTTTCAATTAAACATTTATTTCTTCATTTGTCTGCAGAAAAGACGACGCCGAATTTTTTGCGGGCGACATCGTCTCCAAGATCATTGTGCCACATCCTGCGCTTGGCTTTCCAACCAAGCTTAGTCTGCACTACAAATCATACAGCGGTTGGCTTTCAAAAGGCTTGCCGCACTGGGACATTGACAAGGTCGTGCTGACTGACAGTTTCGGGCGCAGTCATTCGCTGTGCAAGCCCTCGACCAAACTGAGCTCTGGCAGTCCGGTGCGTCTGTTATTGCTGCCCGGGAACTGTGAGCTAGACAATCAAGACGAGTACGGCGCATACACGACAACAACAACAACAGCACCGGCTGCGCTACTGGTTGTTAACGCCTCCAGTGAGGTACCCGATTCTAGCGCATTGGAGTCAGTGGGCATGGCCGTTGGCATCGTAACTGATAGCGTTGAAAGCGCTGCCAAGCAAAGCAAGGATGTCTTCAATTTAGGCACCAGTTTTAAGCTAACGCAGAATCAAACGTATCCAATTGTAGCCACTGACATGCTGCCTTGGCAACCTGTGCTCGAAGGCAACTCGCTGGACAAGGAAGTTGGCGAGTCAAGTCGCAGTCTCAATGTCAACGATGAACAAGCCGAGATATTCGAGCCTATACTGAAACATCGACGCATGGGCATCAATCGCGGTCGCAATCTTCAGCACTTTGTCAGTACTACGGAAGAGATCATGGAACCGGTACTTAAAGCCACGACGCCACGCATCAAGAAAGCCAAGAAAATAGCACTTGATAGTGACAGTGTCGGCGATACCATAGACGAACCCTTGACAACGACCAAAAGCAATAGCAACAAAACGTCAGATGTCATACGTATTAAGCTCGGAAAACCATCGAAGCAAGCTACGAATACGGCGGGCGATGAGCAACTAACCGTGCAATTATTGCCTTTCCGGCTCGGCGATTTGTTGCAACGTGCGGAGCGTTATGCACGTGAAACGTTGCTGCCACTCATCTCAGTACAGGCGCCGCGTTTTTTCGGTTTCAATGTGACAGGGCAGGAAATCGAAGTGGGCGGTTCATCAACGCTGTTGGCTAACGTTGAGCCGAAGAACGAGTCTCGCAAGCCGCGTTACATTCCACGTTACGAGGAGGCAGCATTCCTTAACAATGACAACGACAACAACAACGACAGCATCAACGCCACTGCATACCTTAAGCGTGAGTCAAAATTGAAGCCAAGCGGCCAAGATGGCCAACAACAGCGCAACCTTTTACGACTGCCACGCACCGACGTCGCCGATGAGCAGCACCGTTCAACGCACCGTCGTTCGAGCAGTAGCGGCGTAACCAACATGCCACCGACATCCGCGCGGCCTGCTACGGCACCACAACATTTGCAGAAGAATGAAGTCACTTACTATACAAACATGTTGCTAACACGAGCGCGTGCCATGCGACCCGAGGATCCTGAATATGAGCCAGTCTTTATCGATTTGCCGACCTATCGGCCGCCGCGAGCGCGTGTTACATTGCCGTAAACGGGGTTCAACACGTTCAACTCCGCCACGGTTGATTTTTGTTAACTTTTATTTTTATGGTTTCTCCGCTGATACCCCCACACTTCCTCTCTTCTCTGTCGCTCTTTCTTGTTCGCTTTGCTAGCGCTGGTTTGATTCGTAAGGAATTGGCGTTTTTGGCAACTGTGAACGTTGTTGGCATTTCAGTGCATTTCCAGTGCTGCCAAGCAGTTTATCGTTTGCACTTTAAACAAAACAAAAACAACATGCAATGAGGGTACTCAGTAGTTGTCACAATTGTCACGCATATCGCATGTATTGTAAACGGAACAATAACAACAACCACTGATATGTTTGAGTGTACTATTGAATACCCTGTATATAAACAATCAAATATATAAAAAAAAAGAAAATTTAAAAAAAAAAAACAAAAACATTTTGTGATATTAACAATCTGACAACTTTACGAACCATTAAGCAAAACTTAAGCACTTTTCCGCCTTCAACTCATCTCATTCTCTGCGAAATGGTAGTTATACACGTACATAACTGCTCACCTCACCTCACCTCCTCACGGCACCGCTTCATGCAGCCTAACTACAGTGAAATAAAGCAAAATTTGTTTGTTGAAAGATTCATTTTTAGTATTAAATTTAAGCAATGAGATACTTATAATAAATTAAACTATATAGTCAAAGTTAATGCGTTTTTGAGTTTTGTTTTATTTCCACTAAAAAAGATTTTCTCTTCGAAGATTGACGGTGCCGAATCTGGATGAAATTCGCGCTCTAACAAGGAGAAAATTAGTCGGGAACCATTTTATTATGAAGGAAATTTGAAATTCTCAAACATTTATTTGCATTGAAGATAAAAAAAGAGTTGTTTTTGTAGTTATTTTTGTTTTTGATTACTTTATTTTCACTCAATTCAAATGTTTAAGATTATATTTGTTTAAAAAAAAAAGTCAATCTTTTATCCGTACTTTATTGTTTTTTATATGCGTAACTTTATTTATTTATTTATGTTTTATTTTTGTTTTTCTTATGTTTTTAATGTACGTTTTTGAAATATTATTTTTTTTATCTTCTTATTTGTGTTGTGAGAACAAGAATTTCCACGCAATTAAAAAAAAAAAATTGTTATAATATTTTTCCTTTTTTTTTTTTTTTGAATATTGCTACGCACATTTCCAATGTGGCAATTTTATTTGCTTAACATCTTCCCTACTCCCCTTTTTTGTTTGTTTATTGTTTTTGTTTTGCTATTTTATTTAAGATATTTGTTTCGTCAACGTTTGTTTTCCGTTTCCGTTTCTTTTTCTTCTTTTTGCTCACTTTACTGTCATTAAACAGTTTTGCATTTATTTTAATAATAGTAATTTATGCATGTAGTATATATATAATTCATATGACTTTAGTTATGCTTCGCTTAATAATTTGTTAAATATTAATATATTTATATATATATTTAGTTGAATTTTTCTTTGCTTCTTCATTTTCTTCCAATTGATTTAATGATATTTTAGACCATCAAGGTTCATTCGCTTAAATGTTAAAAAAAAAAATATATATATATAGGTATATACATAATGAAACTAGCATAATTACATTTAGAGGATCCTGCCCTCATTAAATGTTTAAAAAAAAAAACAACTTAATATAAATAATAATAATATTAGTACGAATAACTACAAACAAATCAATTTCAAACAAAAACATTTTCCATTAGAATAAA
>JXPM01006843.1:3512-15493 GCA_001014415.1 Phortica variegata | reverse complement strand
TTTTTTTTTTTTTGTTTGAACAATGTTGAAAGACTTTACGATTAAGTCGCAATAAAATCAATAAACGAAATGTGCTCGACGAAATAAAAGCATGCAAAATAAAAATAATGATGATGACGCTGATGATGATGAAAATGGGGAGGGTAACAAAATCAAAAGAAAAAAAAAAAAACGAGTCATAAAACGTGAACATAAAATTGAGATTAAAATCATTATCAAAACAAAAGCAGAGCAAATAAACAAATTAACAAGCTTATAGTTTTATAAAGCGAAAATATTTAAAGCGATAAGCAAACGAACATGGGCAAAGGCACACAGGCACACAATCCCAGACACATACACAAAGGGGCACAATCAAGCCGGGTCTGTCTGACGTGTTGGTGTTGCTGTCTGTGATCTGTGCGCTGAGTGCCTTGTGTGTGGAGAGTGCGACGCATGCATGAAGTCAGCTTGACTCAATTTGTTGGCTGTTGCGCGAGATGAACATATTCCAAGCATAATCACAGCCTTGCACATACAAATGTCTGGCAGTGCCAACTTGCATGAAGATCAACAAAGAAATTAGCGAGCGTATAAGCAAAATGACTGAAACAGTTGCGCTGCAAAAATCGTAGATTATATTATATTTTTATGTTCGTTTTTTATATCATCTTTTTTTTTGTTTTTGTATCTTTAACTGACTGGCGCTTTTCAAGATACATATACTATCTATCTATCTGCCTATCTGTTTGTGAAAGCGAACAAAGCATAAGAAGAACAGAGAGAGAGAGAAAAAAATATGCTCATAACGTTGCAAACCGCACACCTTTTGGCCCTCAACCAAACAAAAGTCGTTGTCTAATGTCTTGACGCATTGCGCTNCACCTTTTGGCCCTCAACCAAACAAAAGTCGTTGTCTAATGTCTTGACGCATTGCGCTTGTGTGTGGTCCTCCGGGCAATCAGGGCAGAACAACACAACTCAACTCAACTCGGAATTGTGTTGCGTGCAACAACAACAACGACTCATGGCACAACGTCTTCCTCAACTGCCGCAAAAATAGATTAAAGCGTAATTTTTGTTTATAAAACTTTAAAAAATATTATGGCAATTAGCCGCTGATGATGAAGCGCCTTCGTACACAAATACATACATGTGTACATGTGTAAGTACCACAAGTGACTTTTGCTAAGCCACATTGCATTGCGTCGGGCGTAGTCTTCCGTACATGTTCATACATATTATGCGAGAACACTTGAGCGCCGTTGGCACGTTTGTTGCCTAAGTCTTTTGTTCGCTTCCTTTTTTTTTATAAAAATATATCAAATAAAGATATTCAACTAATTTACTAATGCAAAGTATTATCATTTCATAAAGTCTATGTAGAAGATGAAAAGCATTTTTCGGTTGCCGCTGACTTGAAAATTTATGCATTTGTAAAGAAATGCGTGCTACTTGAAATGAAAAATGTTCAAGTATTTGTTTTTCTTTAGTTTTTTATTTGTTTTTTCCTTAGTTTGTTCTTTTTTCCCAGCTGCGCTTTTTTTTTAGTGAAAAGGAAGTGTAAATTGAATGTCATAAAAAACACATACGCTTGGCATTTATTTGGCTGCCTCAGTGGCCTCAACTGCGTTGCCGGTCGCCGTAACTGTTGTTGTTGTTGTTGCAGTCTTTTTCAGTTAATATGTTTAGTCTAATGTCAGGGTGCTTTGGCTTTTAGCAACATGAAAATGAATTTATAATGCCATGGCATGCCACACACACGCTGCCTTGCTGCCTTGTTGCCTTGCTGCCTCACTGAAGCTGTTGTTGCTGCTGCTGCTGCTGTTGCTGTTGCTATTGCCAAGTGAAATGTTGGGCAACTACTTCGGCGCACAATAATAACAACTAAAACGAAGCCACGCCGCGTGTAATGTTTATTTTTGTTGCATTTTCATAGCCACCGCGGCATTTAATTAGCGACTTTCTATCACTTCTTCAACTATTTTTCCAACTCGCAGCTATTTAGGCTAAATGTTGTTTATTTATTTCAGTATATTTTGTTGTTTTTGTTTTTCTTTTTTTTAACCTTTTATAAAGAAAAACAAATAAACAAGAAAAAGTCTAAAAACTAAGTGGCAACCGAAAGGTTTGTACATGTGTTTGCTCATTGATTATAATTCTTGAAATATATTTTGATATAAAATCATTAAAATTCCGGCCAACAAACGCAGTTTTATGGTAAAACTTCCGCTCTTAACAAAACTAAAGCAACTTTTATGGCTCTATTAAATGTAAAAGAAAAAAAAAACTTATTTGGAAAGCAGCAAAGGTAAGAAATCGTAAAGATTTTGTCACGTTGTTAGACATAACTGAACAAAAATTGACATAAATCTAATATGTCAAGTTCTACAATTGAAAAGGAGTCCCAAAAACAATTTGTTTGATATGAACATGATTTCTTAGAATGTTTTCAATATTCTTAGCAGACAACATTTGGCCATGTCAATGCCTAATAAATGCTAAACACGTAGCAACAAGGGGTGCCGAGACTGTCAAACGGTCATACTGACGGACAGACGGACGGACAGACATCGAGACAGAGAAACGTAAGAGTAAAACACGAAAACCAACATGAAAAGTGCATCATCTGAAAGTACACGAAACAAATTTTTTGACAGCCCAAAGAAATGAAAGACTAAGTGAAAAAAATATGTCTGTCCATAACAGAACATAGCAAGAATATAGGCAAAAGTAGGAGTCAAAGTAATTGTAAAAAAAAAGAAAAAATAAAATGAATAATGAACGTAAATGATTTGGTGAAAAATTTGGCAAGAAAAGGATAGAAAAAAAATAAAATTTGTGTCAGCATGTGTTGCATGGCTAACTGTAAACGTTGGACAACCAACATTTATGTACATTGTTGCAAGGAACGTAATGAAAAAATAGGTACTAAAAAATAAATTTTGATAGATTTTACACGTTGAAGAGATGTTTTTTAAAAGATTAGCGATAGCTTATAGAATAAAATGACTTGTGTACAATATAAGTGAATGGCAAATCAACTTATTTGCAACTTGTTCTGAATGCAAATCGTTGCAGGCAAAATAGCCGTCGGCATTTACGTTATGGCCAAACAGTTACAACAGCATTTACAGTTACAATTATTAGTTGCTTATTTGTTTGTGGCAATAACTTTATTATTTTAATTGACAAAAAAAGGCAAAAGTAAAAATTAGAAAATGGCAAGCGTAGCAAATTTAGGTAAGATGCAAGTATCAGAAATAAGTCAAATTTTATTTTTCACAATTTTCAAATGNGAAACAAACACAGTCACACACACACATGCATTGCGAGTATCAGAAATAAGTCAAGTTTTATTTTTCACAATTTTCAAATGAGCACGAATGCTTTTCTCCTTAAGCGCTTTTTCAACACGAACACAAAACAACAGCAACAACAACAATAAAACTAAAAAGAAAAATCTCTTTTTTTACTCATTTTTGTTTTTCTCATTCGAAACAACCAATTTGATTACCTATTTTTGGACTGTTTGAAGTCGTTGCTGTTGTTGTTGTTATTATTATTGTGGCAGCGTATTCCGAATGTGAGTGTATTGGTACATTTGTTGTTGTAAGCGTAGTAAAAGTTGTTGTAGTTGCGTTTTTTCAATAGTTTTATTTCTATTTTTATATATGTATATATTTTTTTTCTCTTCTCCTTATGAGTTTTTGTTGACTTTATGTGCTACCATTTACCAAAAATAACAACTACAAAAAACTACAAAAACAAAACCAATAAAAGAAGTGTAAACGCGCAGCAATGAAGTAAAAAAAAAAAAAATACATTAAATAAACAAAACCAAACTTTGCGCACTCGAAAAATTATTCATTTGGCGGCTTCTTTGCTTTTGTTTTCTTCCCCCTTCTTATTATATATAACATTTTTTATTACCTTTTATTGCTTTAATAATTTGTATTCCGCTTTTTTTTTCGCCAACTTTTAACAAATAATATTTTTCAAGTGTTCAAACACTACGCTTGAACAATTATTGTGCACGCACGTTTGTCGCTTAAGTCTTTTGTTTCGCTTCACATGCGTAACATTTTCAACACATTTTCATTGAATTTTTTCTTTAGCATCTTCACAATTAACTATTTTATTATTATTACTATTATTATAATTATTAAATTTTTCTTTAATAAAGATATACAAGTATATAATTTTCATTTAGGAGCGCTTTGAGAAAAAAAAAACAAAATCCAAAAACATAAACTCGCTGCCACCAAACGCAGACTTGCTTCTGCTGTTGTTGTTGTTGTTATTGTTGCTGCTGGTGGGTTTGTTGGTGCTGTTGCTGTTATGTTGTTGTTGTTTTTGCTTTGTTGTTGTTGTTGAAGTCGCAGCCGCAGCAGCAAAAGAACTCGTTTGACTTGTTGAAAAATATTTCTTTTCGCCTTCTTTNATTTCTTTTCGCCTTCTTTTTTTTACGTATTTCATATATAAATTTTACAGACTTTTATCTTTTTTTTTTCTTTTTGTTTTAAATACTTTTTACTTCTACTACTTTTATTTATATTAATAATAAATGCACTTTTATTTTATTAAATCGATAATTTTTGTTATTATTTTTCGCACAAATGCTTTTCTTGCGTTCGAATTTCGACTTTTGTTTTATTTTATTTTATTTTTTTTCACATTTTAACGCGACACGTTTTTTGTACAACTCTGAGCTTTGCGCTTCGCTCTTACGCTGTGAGGCCTTGTTTTACATTTTTCATAAACAATTTTCGCGCTTTGTAATTGCAACAAAATATAAATTTATATAAATTTTTCCTGACTTTTCTTTTGTCGCTTCTTTATATGCACAAAAATATTGTTGGCCTTTTGTGGTGCGTTGTGTTGAGTTGTATAGGTAGGTAAGTAAGTAAGCACGTCGGTTAAAATATTCGAACGCGTACAAAAATTCTTTATTTCGTTCGCGCGTAGAATTTCTGGCAATGATTTCACGACGAAAATTCACGAAGTACTGAATTCGCTTTTGTTGCTCAACTTGCTTAGGCCTGAGCGCTGAAATCGTAGGCAAGTCTCACCTGCGCGCAGTGGCAGCGTTGGCAACGGCGACGGATACAAGTGCGTTTGTTTGCGCCATGGTGAGTTCTTGTATATGTTGTAATGCCGATGGCGTGTGTGGAGAATATGAACAACGTTGTATATGTGTGAGTGAGTGAGTGAGTTTGGCTATTCAACACACTTGTTTGGTAAGTTGTTGTTGTTTTCAGTAAGTAAGTAAGTAAGTTAGTTAGATGATGAAGAGCGTGCGGCACAGTTACCTATGGTCATTTTGATTGAATGGCTGCTTATGGGATCTTAAGCAAAAGGAGCAGCGTTGTTAGCGAAGGGTGATGCTGTGTTTGTGTCGGNTTGTTAGCGAAGGGTGATGCTGTGTGTGTGTATGNGATCTTAAGCAAAAGGAGCAGCGTTGTTAGCGAAGGGTGATGCTGTGTTTGTGTCTGTGTGTGTGTCAATTGGAATGTGTATGCACGCGGATGGCGCTGGATTCATGCATACACTGAGCGAATCATTTGGTTAAATGTTAAAAAAAAAACAACCAAAACGAATTCAATCATATTGCACACACACACACACATAACATTAGATCAAATAATCATTCATTTCTAACAATAAGAGTTGCTCGGGCTGCTGTCAAATCAATCAATCTTCATCGATTAAGTTTTTTTTTTTTTGGTTGCTTGCTCATAGACAATTTCCAAATACTTTTTGACCGTGCAGCATCTCAACGAGCCAAGTTAAAACATTTGGAGAAAAAATGTTGCTGAACTCTTTTGTTTGCCTTTTTTTTTTTTGGTTTTTAAACAATGAGAGAGTGAAACAAGAGGCAAACACTCACAACAAAATAAACAATATGCAAGAATTTTAAAAGGCGCACACACTCAATGTTCAAGTTGAACAAGAAGAAGATGAAGAAGAAGAAGAAGAAAAGCTGACGACAGGTCCACAATTAGCCATGAACAACAACAGCAATACAAGAGTAACCGACTATGATAGTGCGTCAAGAGCAGCGCACTATCAAAGAAATAAGTGTGACAGAGAGAGAGAGAAAAATGCAGAATGAGCCTATGTAAGAGAGCCGTAATGCATTCACCCACACACACACACACACACATAGAGACCTGTTAACTGCAGTGAGCGCACAGACTCATCTCACCAAAGATGAGAGAGACCAAATGGCATGTTTGCTCAGACACATGTTGCCAACTTAGGCGAACAGATCGCACTGCACTGCAACGTAGTAAGCATGCGACTGTGTTGAAAATCAACGCGATAAAAGAAAAAATCAAAGAAAAAAGAAGAAATTGGAAAAAAAAAATATGCATAAAAGTCAAGTTTAGCAATGCACTCAACGCCTCAGAACAATGCACATACGCTCACTCGCCTCGCTGAGCGCAACATGCATGCATGCAGTCACTTGTGTGTTGCAGGCGCTCTGCAACAACAATAGCGCAATGCAACAACAATGCGCTGGTATGTAAATTAGCTTAAGCCCATGTTTCAACCTTAAAGACATGCAATGAGAGTACGAGAGCGCACGTAAAATCAGAAATAAAACCGGTTCACATTTACTCAATTTGCAATGTGAGCACTTTTGAAAATATGAGCGAGAGCGAGAGAGCAGAGAAGAGCGCGATGCTGCAGGACAAACTATTGTTGTTTCTTACCATAGACATTCGCTGTGGTGGTGAATTTATGCTGAATCTCATGTTATGCTCAACTTTTTTTTCGCTTCGACTGTGTTGAATTTGTGCTTGTGTGTGTTGTGTTGAAGAAGTAAATTGCTCCTGAAGTTTCAAGTGATCAGGTTTCAGTTACTTGGGCGAGTGTGCTGAGGGGTAAAGGTTTTAGGCACTGAATGGGAGAGTAGGCTTTTACTTGGCTCTTGGTATGTTGCCGCTTTGATTATTGTTGTTGTTGATCTTTTTTTTTTCTCTGTNTTTTTTTTTTTTTTTTTTTTTTTTTTGTTTCGGCATCTGCATAGTGTTTATTATTCTTATTTGAGTTGTTGTGCTTGTTCTTCTTGCTGCTGCTGGTAGTGTTGTTGTTGTTCTTGTGCATGTTATCAAGCACATGGTCATGCCTAAACAGAGAAAAAAATTAGCTCTTCTACTTGAATGACGACGATGACGATGACGAAGTTGTTGACGACAAAGTCGGCTATGTTGCTGCATTCATTGAGCCAACTGCATACCAACGTAAGAAGATGTTTGAAAAGAAGAAGCAGCAGAAGCAAATGAATTCAGGAAGTCAATGTAAAGTGTTTATTGCCAATCAATTTTAAAACAATTCCCAACAATTCACTTGAGACGCTGAATAGTTATTAAGCGAATGTCTTAAATTAAGCGCTGTGATTTTAAACAGTTTTATTGGCACACCTAAGTCAATTGGTTATTGTGATTCTTTGTAGAAGACGCGCCAAAAATACCTACATATATGAGCGAAAGAAGAAGAAGCAGAAAGAAAGAAATACAAACATACATTTATACATACATGTATGGTTTGTTGCAATCGCAGTAGCAAAATAATTGCCGACTTAAAAACAACAAAGATCAGTAAACCAGTAGTTGAGGTCATTCATCATCATTAGAACGAAAAATTAGTAGAACACGCACGAAACACGAGCGAAAGGCGACCAAATGGCAACAACAACATAACACAACACAGGCAATTGGAGCAATTTCGAGGCAGGCGCTTGCAACAGCAAAGATTTCCTTTAACCAAACCACGTCCCCACCCTCTCCAGCAACGACTAATTCAGCTGCCGTAACGCGCAAAACTAATTAAGTATGCAAAAAACGCAAAAGGTGTACGAGAACAACAACAACAACGCCGGCAACATCATCAGCGGCAACAGCAACAACAACAACCTCAGCAAATGCAGCCAGTGGCAACAACAACAACAACAACAACAACAGTAACAGCAGCAGCAGCAGCAAGCAAACTCACGGCAGACGCAAAAGTGCGAAATCTGTAAGAAATTCCAAAGAATTCACAAGACAAGGACAAATTTCATGCGATGCATTTGACTTAACTCAGAGCAAAGTAAATTTAAGTAAGTATGTTGAGCAGGGGGGCGGTGCAGCGGAGGCGAAGAGTGTTGTTTTGGCGAAAAGAGAGAAGATGAATTTACACGAAGAAGTTACACAAAAAGTGCGTGCAACATATTTGCATGAATTGTTGTTAATGTTATTATTGTTGTGCTTGTTCTTATGCCTGTTGCAGTTGTTGTTGTTGTTGTTGCTGCGTAGAATATGCTAAATTAGTTGTGTGTGTATTTGCGACAAAACATTTTAGTGGGAATTCACGTTGGTGGCACAAAATATCAAATAATTCTTTTTTTTTTTGCGAAATTTCTGCGCATATTGAATAAGTCAAGATTGATTTGTGGCTAACTGTGTATATATTGTGCATAGATAAGGGGCACAAGAGAATGTCAATGGCTTGTCAGCTTGTCAGCTATTTAAGGTAAACGGTTTGCATAACTTTTTGTTGGTCACTTTACAANTTTAAGGTAAACGGTTTGCATAACTTTTTGTTCGTCACTTTACAAGAAAAACAAAAAAAATATATATATACATATATAAAATTTGTACAAAGTCATTTGCATTTTGAAAGCAAACAAAGACACACATAAGCGAAACAAAGTGGCAAAAGTTGCATGTCAAAACAGCAGCAACAGCAACAACAACATTGACATACATGCCACCCACGCTTAGACAATAAATTACGAATTAAATACAATTTGACTTTGGCAAACAACAAAAATTATTTTGACACACACAAAAATTAAATTCGTTTGTTAGTTTTTGATCGATTTATGCATGTGTAAGACACACACATGTGTGTTTGTGTGTTAGACATTTGTATTTGGCTTAAATTGCGCATAATTGCTAAGTAAGAACGACAAACATCAACATCAACTACAATGCATAACGACAGCGACCATGACCGCCCCGAATAAATGTATGGACTTAATTACAGTCAAACAGACAGCAGCAAAAGCAACAGCAACAGCAACAATAATAACAACAACAATGACGTACGAACAACCNAAGCAACAGCAACAATAATAACAACAAAAATGACGTACGAACAACANAACAGCAACAGCAACAATAATAACAACAACAATGACGTACGAACAACCAACGCCTACGGGACTTTTGATTGTAATTGTATTGCCATAATACTTGTGTCTTTAAACTTGATCGAAAGCTTCGATTTTGCTTGTCTGTCTGCCTATCTGTCTATGAAGTTTATTCGATTATTTGCTGCAATTATAATTGTATTTTATTTTACACCACGATGGACCATGGCCTTGTGTTATACAAATGAATCAGACATTTTCTTGTATAATAAACAAGAGATGAGTTTTATAGTAAGTTATTTGGTAGTAAAAATATTAAGTAAACCAGTTCAAAGACTTCTTTAAATTATATTACAATGAAATTCCTCATTATGATCACTCTTATAACCAAACAGGATATTTAATAAATTTTTCCATAGAAATATTATTCCAATAACCGGATGCGAATTCTGAACACTTGGATGCAATTTAAATACATTTTTTTAGTCTCCCCCATAAGCGGACATATCCCATAACCGGACAAATACAATGCGTCGGTGAGTGTCCATTTATGAGGAATATCACTGTATTATGTTTTTTCATTTTATTCTTATATATTATATTATTTTCTATTTTATTATAATATAGTATATTTATATGTATATTTTAATATTATTCTACTTATTATTTCATATTTTTTTTAAATAATTTTTATTTTATTATTATCATATTACATTATCTAAATACTATCATAAGAGTAGATTGTTATTACATGAACTAAGTAAACATATATAAACAAAATCTACAATGCACTCTTGTAGTGCAACAAGGCGTCACATTGGCGCATTTACTTCAAGTACATGTACTTTGCAAAAAAAAAAAATTCAATGTTTTTTGCTTAATGCCATCAAATTGGCAATCGGTTTCTCATCGTACAATGCAACGACAGCCATGCCCACACAAAACAAATCCATCATCATATGCAAAATGGGCAACAACAACGACAACGAGAATAATTAAACAACAACAAAAATACAGAAACATTTTGAAATCAATAGAATCAATATACAAACATATATGCGTCCATAAGCAACATTAAACATTGTTACGTACTTGTTGTTGTTTGTTGTTACTCTTGGTTGGTTGCTTGGTTGCTTGGTTGATTCATTTCATGTTATTGTTGTTGCTGTTGCTGTGGTGGTTGTTGTCGTAGTCATCCTTGAAATCGTCATCATCAACAACAAAACAACATTCGCCTGTCAACGGCGAACATCATAAATTGTTGTTTAGCCACATGTTGCTTCGAATCTTTGCTTTGCTTTGCTTGGCTTGGCTTCTCTGCTGTTGCCAACTTGCTGTTGTTATTGCTGCTGCTGCTGCTGCACAGTTGTTGATTTCTTGTTGCTGATAGTAAATATTCTTTTATTTTTGTTGTTTTTGTAGCTGATTTTTTTTTTGCTTGCATTTCAATGTTTGTTTGAATTTTTCGTTGGCGCGCATAATTCTTTTTTTGTCTCTTTCGCACTCTTCCGATTGGGCGTTTTGGCTCGGCTTGAGTTTAAGCTTGCTTTTGGAATCCCGGGCTAATGTTTTCGATTCATACGTATGCAAATGTTGTTTGCTATTTATTGTTCTTGTCGTCGTCATCATCATCATCGTCATCGTCATCAAGATCGTTGCTGCTGTTGTTATTGTTGTTGCTGCTGTTGTTGTTGTTGTCGCTGTCAACAATGTCATCAAATGCACAAATCATATTTTGTCGCAAACTAATGTCTTTTGCTACATGTTCTCGTCCGCCTGCCATTTTTTTTTCTTTTGTCTTCACTACTTTGTGCTTCCATCTCCCTCTCACACGCTTTCACTCCACTGCCATGCATACCGCATGTACGAAGAAGAAGAGGAACGCTTAACAAAATGCCATCGAACTGTCAGCATAACAAAATCATTTTAATAAATTCGTTATTTTTATTTCGGTAGCTAAACGCAGCAACGCACAACGTCTCTCTGTCTCACTCACACACACACACACACACACACTTACTTTGTCTCAGTCTCTCCCTATGTCTGCTCGAACTTTTAACCACGTTGGCGTCTTACAGCATTCGTACTTCAATCGCTCCGCACCAACAAGCTCTCACTCACTCATTCATTCATTCAAGCATTCATTACGATTTGACCGGCGTTTACTTCATTAATTTCTAAATTATGCGAATTTTTAATGAACGCACACATTTCGATGATCGCCTTTCATGCGTTCGTGGCTTCCTTGCCCCCGCCTAGCCTCACATTGCGTTGCGATGCGTTGTGTTGTGTTGTGTTGTGAATCAGAACGCTTTCTCACTGGCTCTGTTTCTATCTCAGTCACTCTTGCTACGACTTTAACTTAAATGTTTGAGCTCAGTCTCGTTTTGTGGTTAATTGAAATGCTTTTTTAATAAACTCACATTAGAATGGCAGCTATGCCGGTATAGCATCGAACTAAGCTGAGCTGAATTGAACTAAAACAGAACAGAAGCTAAGTTACAAAGCCGTGCGCAGAACGCTGCCAACTCAACCGAATCGTACTAATTTAGCGACTTTGAAGCAACTTGTCTTTGCTCTGCTTCGCTCCGCTCTGCTTAGACTTAACTAAGCCAATGTATAAACTTGGCCGGTTGCCGCTTAGCTTTTGAACTGATAAGCCGCCGCTGGTCCACTTTGGGCATGTGCGACGAACTCGTTTAGTTTGCTCGCTGTCAACGTCGCTGTCGCTGTCGACGTTGCTGTTGCTGTTGCCGCTGCCATGATTAGTGGCCTTTTGAGGCTGCCACTTGGGTGGGTTCCGTTCTTGTACATATGTATGAGCGCACCGCGCCCTCTCACTCTTGCCACTGTGTGTGTG
>JXPM01006841.1:0-10998 GCA_001014415.1 Phortica variegata | reverse complement strand
TTGTACTATAAGGTACAGGGTATAAAAAGGACTTAAAAAACTCGATTTCCTGCAAGGTCTAAGTTAATCTTTTACTGATTTTCCATTAGAACGCCAATTTTATTCATTGATTTCAGTTTGATCTTTGAAAACACGGAATTGTTTTTATTACAATTATTATATATTAAATTCTATTTTTCATTTATGTATGTATGTATATTTTATCATCAAATATCGGTACCCTAACATACATACGTCGAATTTTTAAATTGTTTTTAGGTAAGACCCACAATTAATATTATTAAGATACTGCTATTGTTGATGTTGCTTGTTCANACAATTAATATTATTAAGATACTGCTATTGTTGATGTTGCTTGTTCAATTGTTGTTGGTGGTTCTGCTGTTGTTGTTGTTGTTGGTTTTGTTGTTGTTGTTGTTGTAGCTGGTGTTGTTGTTGTTGTTGAAGTTTGCGTTGATGAAGTTTGCGTTGTTGTAGTGCAGCCATAATAATCAGGATAATATAAGCATATGTCGAATTTTGGAGTTGTATCGGTGGTGGCTGGCTTTTCCGTTGGATAATATGGATCATATGGTGGATACGGAGGATACGGATAAGGCTGATAGGGGTTATAATAAGGACCATATAACCAGTGTGGATCATAGTAGTACGGCTGCTTTGGCTTCTGCTGTTTCGCTGGCTTAGATGGCTTCAGGGTTGGTGCACTTAGTTTCGGGAATATTTGCTCCACATCCAGAACAGGCACTTTGATCGAAATCGGCTTAATACTAAAGAAAACATCAGTTGGCCGGCCGTGAACATTGTAACTAAATTCTGCGATTACAAGTAATATGCCAAACACAAACTTAATAATCATTTCCACTTCCTTAGCTAGAATTTCTTCAAAGAAAGCACTCGACGCTTCAACGATGTCAATTTAACTAACTCACTGCACAGGAATTATACGACTTTTTATTTCTTCGGTTTAAATACAATCACGCTGAGGGCTTACTTTGGATTTTCGAGTGATTGTTTGCTGTTTGCCTTTTCCACGATAGTCCATTCGTGCCACAAGCTGTAATATTTTCTGTTCGTTTGCTATCTATGTAATTGTAGAACTACTGTTTTATGATTACCCGCTGTTAGATGAAGATAAAGAAATAAGTAGTCGATGCTTTGCTTAAATTAATATTGTCAGATATTTTATGTCAATGATGCTTTAAAATCGCAAAGTGAACAAATACAGCAAAAACGTTGCAGCGATAATTTAGTAGAGAAATAATTTTATAATTCTGGTTGCTGTTGAAGCATAGAGCACTTTTAAAGTAGACCAAAGTAATTCTCACCAAATTATTATTGTGGGAAAGATTTTGATCGGGTAACTAGAACTATAAAATAAAAAAGAACACAATGGCTATAGCTAAGAACTTGAAAATCTGATTCTGTAAAAACAGCCCTATAAGGTGGATAGTAAAAGAAAAATATGAAAAAAGCGCTTTAGTGTAATTAAATATTTTTTTTTTATTTTAATTAAAAAACAAACTTTCCTGATCCGGATAACCGACTTGCTCAATTAAGAATGCCAAGTCATTATAGAATGTTATTTAAAGTGTCAACAGGCGGCATCCAAAGCTAATGTATGATTAAGTAAAAATTGTATTAAAGGCTTTAAAACTAATACTCAAAATATATTGAAAAAAGGAGATAAATATATGTACATATAAAAATAATATACAACCAATTACAATAATAAAAACTGTTACGAGTAAAGCACTCATTGTCAAAGCGTTTATCAGCATCATGAATGCTGTCAAAGCCATATCCGGACGTGGCGTACTACAAAGCCAGACACAGAGACACATACACACACATCCTAATCCACTGAACCAATTTGACGCGTACAAAGGCACGAAATCTCCACAGACAGAGACAGAGAGAGAGAGATGAATGAATGGACGAGCGGTCGGATGCATGGACAGTCAGTTGGTTGGAAATGGATAGACAACATCATGGCGACTAGCATGAGTGCGACTGGATGGTTATTGACAGCCGACAGCAGATAAAACAAGAAACAAAAATGAAAAAAAGGCAAGTTGTTGGTACAATGGAACGCGTATAAGAGTCTACATAATGTACAACATAATACTGACATACATACTTAGTTAACAATGAAGGCCACAAAAAGCAGCAGCAATGTTGGTTGCAAGTTTGATTAAATTGGTTGCGTCGCTTTATTAAAGCTGCAAGTCTGTATGTATGTGTGTGTGTGTTGAGCATTGTTACATGAGCATATAAATCAAGTTAAATGCTAGCAACATGGCATAAAACGAACACACAATGAACAAGCAGCTTACATGAGTATGACTACGACGACAACATTTGACTGACTGACTGACTTACTGACTGAATGAGCGAGTGGGTGAGCAGACGAATGAATGACGTTCATGTACAATCAAAACGGCTTTAATATACTAGCACTGATATGGCCAATATAAAGTTCATGAACGATTTTTGTAGGCCATTTCATGAGCTAGAAAAAAAAAGCCAAACAGAAATGAGGCAAATANCAATATAAAGTTCATGAACGATTTTTGTAGGCTATTTCATGAGCTAGAAAAAAAAAATGCTGAACAGAAATGAGGCAAATGAACGTTGCAAAAGGGTATACAAGAGCAGATCACTTACTTACAAAACAAAACTTCAGAGAGTCTCAAATTATCTTCTTTTTTTTTTTTTTGCAGGCACGTGCTGCTTTGGCATATAAATACGAACACACACTGAACGGATGATGTCTCATAAGATGAAGTCAATGCTGTCGTGGAGAACATTATTAAAGCGGAATCACATTTTTAGCATTTATTGTGCCAATTTGGGATAAAACGATTTTTATCTAATGTCTTCTTTGGTCATGGCTATGCCTAATGTGCAAAAGCTGGAAAATCTGTTTCCTTTTAGCCAAGCCGACCCTTTTTTCTGTGCCATTTATTTGTTTGTTGTTGTTTTTTTTTTGTTTCACTCACTGTTGCTTTTATGCTGGCATCCTTTGATATGACAAGCATTTATGTTCTACACTCATTTGCAGACACAAACACACACATAGGCACACATCTACATTAAGTATCATATTACTATTGCCAATAGCAACTAAAGTCAATGTCATTGAGCCAAATGACACTTCACATTAGCCTGTCAGTTAATTGGTCTGGACCAACGATGCGTATGCGTATTATTATGAATAGTAAAGTGACTCAAGTTTCTCACATCAACAGAACAATGAAATAGCAACAAACTAACAAAACAAAATGTAAAGAAATAAAAAAATAAATAAAATAGAAAACAATAACAAAATTTCTAAAGCGGAACAGTTAATTGTTTGTTATACACACACACACACATGCATAGAAAATGTGCATTATTAGTAGAACGCAGAATTGTTGCAACAAAGCTTCATTGTCCTTGCAGGACTCAAATTTCGACTGAGCATGTGAAAGCAGTGCCTTAAAAATTCCATTACGACAACAAAAGCCGACAGCTTCATGAGCTCTGTACGCGTTTTCAATGCTTCGTTGCAATCGTCATCAATTATGCTGTTTAATTCAATTTATTGTTAACCAGAATGTAATTGAAATTCAAATGAACAAAACTACAACAACAACAACAACAACAAAAACGACAATATCAGTTACTAACGGCAAATGACCCCGTTTAGCGGCAAATTTATTACTCAGTTATAATTAAAATGTAAATAAGCGCAAACGTTTGTGGTGTGCGNAAATGTAAATAAGCGCAAACGTTTGTGGTGTGTGTGTGTGTATGTGTGTGAGGCATCTGAATAATAACAACAACAACAATACTGGCAATAGATGCAACCAAATGGGCGATGCAAATTACCGAACGTGGGCCAATGGAAGTGAATGATAGTATGGATGGATGATGCCCAGCCTTGCTTCGATGCACTTAAGCTCTCTTCAGCGCTCAAATGTGTTAAGTGGCGCGGAAAACAATGGCACAGCCCTTTTTTTGTTTTGCTAAATGTAGAAGATAATATTATATATTTGGGAATATTATTTATCATTTTTGTATGATAAGATGCTCTTCTGACAATGGCGAAAAAGTCAAATTCTTTTAATAATAAATTCTGAAGTAAACAATTTTTCACATCTGTCACTTTTCTGCAATTAGAACAAGACATATTACAACAAGAATAGTGATAATTGTTATCCAATAGGTTAGATCGCACTAAGCACGATCGCTTGTTGTTAAATGGCTTGAGAGTTGTTAGCAGTTTTAAGAAATGCGCCANCTAAGCACGATCGCTTGTCGTTAAATGGCTTGAGAGTTGTTAGCAGTTGCAGTTGTAGGGTATCACACCGCCAGCTTGATCAATGTCGATTGCTCTGAAATTATAAATGTTGCTTATTTGCGATTCAACAATGTTTATTAAATTGCCAATTTGAAATTCAGAATTGCAAGAAGTGTTTTTTTTTTTTTTTGATCATTATAGTAATTTGTAATTTCGAGCGCAGCGCAAGCATATAAAATATGTAGATTTATTGCAACGAATTTAATTTTATTTGATTGTGAATGCAATTAGCGTGGAAGAATGTAAGTATTTAACAACATGCACAAACAGTACAGCACTCATCAGCATTGACAGAAAGTTATTGTAAAAGTTGCTCACCCTCACACATAGTCACTCATATTCACCTACAATCACAAATGTAAACAAATGCAATATTTAATTGGTATTTTAATGCACTCACACAGTTTATTTTATCATTTGCTGCTCTATAAGCGTTGGTCTACACACACATGGGTGCATGTGTGTGAGTAGTAACAGCTGTTTTTAGCCGGATTTCGCACTACATTATAATTTGCGGATGTGTTTGTGTTTGTGTATGTTACTTTTGTTATTGTTGTATATGCAATTTGAAATATTTTACGCGATTTCACTTACTGTTGCCCTACTCCGACCGCTCCACCCTCACACACAACAATCTCTGCCGCTCTTTTGGTTGTTGGCAACTGTGAACGGATGCAGATGGTGCTAAGTAGTTCAGGCGTTGCGTTCATTCTATTATTATTATTATAACTATTATTACATGTGCTTATGGCTGCGTGTGTGTGTTTTCCGGATGTGTGTGTGTGTGTAGACCGGAAGTTGCAGTGCAGTTATAAAATGAAAAATTGCTGCGCTGAAAACTTCATACCAAGCAAATTGTGTCTGTATTAGTGTGCTTGTCCATTAAAATCTCCGACCCTTTCTTAATTTTTTATTTGTTCGATTATTTGAAAAGTTGCAACACAGAAAGGATATTTTCTTATGTCGTGGATGTTGATGTTGTTCTCAGACAAATTTANGCAACACAGAAAGGATATTTTCTTATGTCGTGAATGTGGATGTTGTTCTCAGACAAATTTTNGTCGTGGATGTTGATGTTGTTCTCAGACAAATTTATAAGGTTCTGAAGATAAAGATTCAATGGATTAGAGACAAAAGATTTAAAAAAAAAATATCATATTTATATAAATATTGAGCGCTCTATCTTTAAAACGGGCCTTACTTAAATGCACATTTCTCGCCGACAATCTCATCACTTCCTACTCAAAGCATTGCAATCGTGGTTCATCTTGGCTTCATAACGCAGAAGCGTCTTTTGCCACATGTTGCTACCACATACGCATAGCTTTTTGGCTTTTGAGCTTGAGGGAGTTGTTTTACGTTTGTTGAGTTTTACAAGTGTATCGTCAACTTCAAGTGTTGCTTATTCTACACGTTTGTCTTAGTGTTGTTGTTGCTGTTGGTGTTAGCGTTGATGTTGTTTTCGTGGTTGGCGTTGCTGTTGTAAAGTTTTTGGTGTTCTTTGTTACACGACTGCCATGGCTTGTATAAAGTTTTTAGACTACAAACTAATTACCACAAGTCTTATGATACTCGCACATCTTCAGCGACTGCACTGAAGTCAAAAACGTGTGTTGCAAGTTTTGATAATGTTATTGTTGTTGGTGTTGGCTGTATTAGGCGCCTATTTTAAGTGCTGTTAACTGAGGCATTGAGCTGTGGCTTATATAATGTCTTGATGGAAATTAAACCTCAATGAAAAACACGACGCGAACTTAAAGTAAAGCCAATTGACCTGTCATTAATCACACCATCGATTTCATTAAGCACTGGTAAGGGTAGATAAACGCACAAAGAGTTTGTTCGTACAATTAGAGCAAACAATAAAGACAACAAAGTCGCTTTTGCTTTTAAATTGTTTATTACATGTGAACTTTGCCACATGCTCTCTGCTGATTGTCTTTGTTCTTGTATTTGCTGGCAACAGTTTCCATTGAATTGTTCTAATTTGATTCGTTTACTGCAATAAATTATTTAGCTTGCTCTACGCTATAATTTCAGTCATTGATCCTTAATGCTTTACCCGCTTGTGCGCTTAAATCGGATCAAGCAACAGCTGAAGTTTACACAACTTGTTCTTGGTACGGTCAGCAATGACAGAACTTGGTGAAGTGCTGGGCTATTGGCCGGCAAGATGGCCGTGTATATGTGTGTGCGTCGTAGTGTGTTTGGCTCAAGTATATGAGTCTACAACTTTATAATAAATCATAAACTACAAATTGAGGTCAATAAGGGACTTCGACTGCACTATTGGCCATTAATTATGTAAGAATTGAATTGTTTGCGCCGCTTTTGTTACACAATGGTTAAGAACAACAGTTATAATGACTACAACAGCAAAATACACATACATATGTGCTTTNGTTACACAATGGTTAAGAACAACAGTTATAATAACTACAAGAGCAAAATACACATACATATGTGCTTTTAAGCTCGTTTGTCAAAAAGTGGTAATTATTGTTGCTGAACAATTGTTTTGGATATATGTATGTATATACATACATGAGTGACTTTCATTTGTGCGATTGCCGTTAGTTTGATATTTTCATTGCATGCCAAAGTAATGATAGATTATTGTGATTAAAGCAATCTGAATTAAATATTAAATCTTTCAATCGACTTTTGGCATAAAACAGTTAACTTTGGGCTTGCTTTAGTTAGGATTTTTTTTGGGATAACCTTTTTAAAAAATTGCTATATTTTTTTATATTATTAATTCCGAAAATTTGGGTTGATTTTTCGACTGGAACATATTTTACATATCATAACACTTATGTCAGATATTTAAATCTTCGAAAAATGTTACTCTTTTTCGATGCTTATCAAAAATATATATACATATGTCTGTACCTGAACAAACTTGAAATTGTAATTCGTTGCTTGTTTTTTCTTCTGTCTGCGTAGAAGTTTTTTGCAAGTCAAGTGAGGATAATTTTTTATTCAAAAATTCAGATTTGTTTTTTTATTAATAAGTAATATGGCATGCCAACAATGGTGAAACTCATAAAAGAAAATTCTTGTTATAAGTAAGTACAATTCAGCAAAATCGTATGCTGACATTGTTACTTATACGCCATTGTGGCATCATCACATCAGCACGGCGTAAAGAATCAAATGTGATGACAACAGCAACGAGAAAAAAAAATGAAGAATAAGAAAAATGTGCTTGAATGAAAAATTCTCGAAATAAATATTCGTTAAATGGCTTCGCCAACGTCGCCGACAGCAACAAAGACAATAAACCATTGTTTATATACAAAAAAAAAAACCAAAAAAATACAACAAAAATGTGCTAAGTTGAATCAATTCTCTCCGGCTGATGTTCAAATGTAAGCATGTCTTATCATTGGCTTTGTTCGTGGCAGATGAAAATCTCATACAGCCGAGTCTTGAAATCACCTGTGACATTTAGCTGCGGTTCTATGAATTCCTGTGCGAATGAGACTTTGCAGTTGCTAAGTTCAACACTTGTCATATACAATTCAAGCTATTTAATTTCATCTCTGCTTGGTTGCAGTGGAGTGGGCTGGTTCGGCTTCATTTAAATGGATTCGGATTCAGTTCGGTATTCAATTGGCTTATTTTGCCTTTTCATTTCGACCTTTCACTTCTCTGTGATTGTTAAAGGCAATTAACACGATTTTTTTTTATTTATATATTTGATACAATTACGCAAAGTCGGAGTGTTTACAGTTACTGCTCAGCTGTAATTGTATGCGAGAAAGATTTCTTTTGTGTGGCGGCTGCTTCTGTGCTTTGTGTATGCCTTCGCATAAGTAAGTCCTTTGGCCCAGTTAATGTGAATTACGTTAACAGCATTACAGTGCGTTGCTTTAGTATTTCCTTTGGCATAAAAATCGCATAAAAGTAAACAATAAGTTGCTTAACAAAGGTGCGGAATTTTCTTTTTGCTACCATTTTCATTTTGCTATTCATTACGTTCATTAAAAACTTGCACTTCTTTCGCCAAATGGGTTTTGCGTTGCTTTACACCTTTACACACTTATTGCCCCGCCAATGGCAATGCCACAAGAATTTTCGCAAACGAATTCGAAAATGTCAGCTTTAAGCCGACATATGTTTGTGAAAACAAATCCTTACTGAATCCGATCGAGCTCGCTAGAACTGCTGTCGTTATTATTTTCACATAATTCGAGAAAAACAAGTTTAACAAACTCTAAGCCTGCTGCTGAGTTCATTCCACAGACTTGCCATTGTCGCTGCGTTGGCTGCTCCTGCCTCTGAGACTGGTTTGTTGTTTTTGTTGTCGCTGCTATAACATTGCTGCTACACACTGATGCGATTTGTGCTCATTCGAATGCCACGAACGCAGCAGCTAAAATGAAGCTGAAAACATGGCGCGATTTAATCGAAAAAGTTCAAATCAACTATTTTCGCTTTTCAACTTCAACGGCAACATTTCTTAGAGCCGGCACCTTAATATAGCTTGTAGCTTAAAATAATTTATATTAAATAAATTTATATTTTTCGATTTGATTTTCGTTTTGTTTTTGTTCTACAATTTGGCATAATTCTTCGCAGCTCGTTTGCAGCGAAAACAGCTGGCGTCGTTTTCCTAATCAAATTTCCAGTCGTTCGTCTCTGGCATTCTTTGCTCGCAATAAATGATATGGAAATAATTATTGATTTCAATTTATACATATTTGAGTTGCAAAATATGCACAAACACAAACACACATACACACACACGCTTAGACAAAAACCGAAGCAAGCAAAGGCCAAGTCACGCGTATTAATTGAGAAGGAGGAACGCGGGCGTTGGTTGGGTAGTCACGCTGCGCAATACAATGAAAGTTGTGCGTTCCTTCGTTGTTTCCGAGTCGCTTAAATAGAAGTTGGCGCCTTCATGTGTTCATTTTGCGCTTCCTCTAAAACTTTTTCAATTGTTTTCCATATGCGTGCTTATAAAATGTGTGTGCGTGTGTGTATATGTGAACGTTCGGGCGTGTGGGAGTTTTGTAATTTTCCACATATAAAAATAAAAACGATGTGTAGAAATAGCAAAAACAAAAATTCCAAAACAAAAAAAACAATCCATTTGCAAATAAATTGAATGTTCAATTTCAATAATTTTGCATACTTTCAGGCAAAGTTGTTCTTTCTAATCCATTTGAACATATCACAGCCAAAATAAGGTCATGCCATTTGTTTTTGTTGCCTCGTACATTTTCGACTTCGTTCTTTCTTTATATAGAAGGTATTGAAATTTAGTTATGCTGTTTGTAAAAGACAGAGTTATATGTAACATGGTATAGGTTATCACATATATGATAAAACTTAATGTCCATCATATAATTGAGATCACACTTTGTTTAGTCGTTGTTTGTATATTTGATGTCAAAACATAGACTTATCAATAGTTCTTAAAAGAAGTCCGAGGCAATATGATATGTGGAATTTCAAGAGCAATGCAAATGACCTCCTGAAAAGACGCGCATGCTTCTGATTAAAAAGCAGATTAGTCGCAAAAATGTTTGCCAAGTCTTTCGCAATAATTATTAATAAAAATGTGTCCAAGTAGAGCATTATATGATCGACTTGGCTGAAGAAATGTCTTTGTCTTTGATTTTTTCACGATTTAATTTCTGGCAAAATATTATTCATATTCATATGTGAATTTGCGTTGTGAAGGAACACAAAATTTGAATTACTTGCACACATTCCTGATTAAAAAAGTTTCTGCTCAAGGCTATTTTGGCAATTAAGGCTTGTGTGTGTGTAAGAGCAACTTAATACTTTTCGTAGGCATTCAATAAATGTGTGACTTTTGAAAGTAACACAGTAGCTTGAATTGCTCTGTGCGTATTTGCTTATTGAGTTTGTTTTCAAGTTTGTGTAAATAGTTTAATATGTTTGGGGCTCGCGTATAATGCATGCTGCTTTGATGTTGCAACAAGCTTGCTTCAATGACAAAGTCAAAGTTATAAAGACATAGCAAAAGACAAAATAGCCACAGGCCATTTGTGCCCTTGTTGCAAGCCTTGCTGGCTGTGCAAAGAATGCACAAATAAATAAATATATAAATGAATAAATGAATGAATGAATGAGTGAGTGAATGAATGCATGTTGGGCACATGAAATTGCAAAATTTATTTGTTATTTTATTTGCATAAATTTCCCATGGGAAATTGGAAACATATCCTTGCATTTAGTGTGCGCATTCATTGAGTTTTATAGTTGCTGTTATTGTTGTTGTTATTCTTGTTGTTGGTTCGCCGGCAGCATATTTAATTCAAATGTGTATAGTACAAAAGACCAGTCAGGTCATCAGTAGGTTGGATGGTGCCAGCCTCCTTGACAACTTGTGGGCGTTCGTCCGTGTTCATATGAGTTGCATATGTTTGTTGAACTTTGTAAACGATTGTTTCACATTTATAAAGTGACTTTGCAAGTTTTATTAGATTTTTAAAATAAGTTCGTTTGTGTGCTTTCAAATAAACTGTTTGAAATATTTAAAATGCTATTTTATTACTATTGATATACTGAGAAAAAAAACAAAACTGGTAAAAAAATAGTTCCATATTGTAACAAATGCTCTCAACAAAGGGAAAGCAATACCTTTTGTGTTTTTCCAACTTCTGCATAATGTTGTT
>JXPM01006836.1:0-22825 GCA_001014415.1 Phortica variegata | reverse complement strand
AAAAAAAAAAAAAATTGCACTCAATAACACACATACATATACAACTATTTACAGTTCTACATTTTTAAAGCTCTCAAAGAAATAACAATAAAAATAATGTTTAATCAAATTATTTGGTTTTATTGAAACAAAAAAAAATTAGACAAATCGTTTCCCATCGATATTCAACCTTGTTCTCTATCGATGAGTCTGAAAATTGTAAACATTTTTTGTNAAATTAGACAAATCGTTTCCCATCGATATTCAACCTTGTTCTCTATCGATGAGTCTGAAAATTGTGAACATTTTTTGTTTTGCAATTCATAAAGTTGAAAGACCGTAAGTACTCACTCTTGCACATTCGGTATGATTAGTTCTATGGTCACACCAACATCATTTGCAATTCTAAGAAAACGACTTCTTACGCGGGGACTCACCATCAAATGAAGCTCGTTTCGTGTAGCAAGCCAAATGTTGTACTACAAATTCAAGAATTTAAGATAATATCCACAATTCTTATAGATATCTTACGTTTTCATGTTGCTCTGCTAATTGCAAAAATAAGTCACGTTCTGCTGAGTTCCTAATCTTGATTCTATAAACCGAAAAGTTATCATAACGCACACGATTCACATTAATACTACTTTCAAGTGATTGAGTCAAATGTAACCATATTGATAGCAGTAATACGATAAAATACAAACTGAACTTATTCATTTGGCATGCGTTAAAAAACTGAGCGATCAATGGAGGTTATATTCTAGAAAAGCTTATAGGTTACAAAGCAGCTGTGATCTAGAAAAATAATGTAATTGTTGCATCAACTCTGACACAGATTATTTTGAATAAAAAACATACAAACATTTTTTTTGTTGCATACTATTGTTTCACTAAGGTTACAAAATTTCAGAATTTCAGAATCTCGAGTCTGAATGGGTCTCTGAACCTACTATGAACAAGATCCTAGACGTTTTAACAATTGTATACAACAAATAACAAACTATTTCAAATACCGCAAATTCATTCAGTGCTTATTTGAGTTGTTACTTTATCTTTATAACGACAATAATGAAAGAATTTGCTATCAATAAACTACTCAATCAGCGAATAAGCAGCCAGTAGAGTCAGTTTTACTTGTTAGTTAAGCACTTAAAGAAGCCGAAAACTTTTGCTGTCATACAACGAACAAGTCCGTTAAGCAATTCATATGTAGAACATGAGACCTTCCGAGCTGACGTTTTCGTTGCTGCTAGTTATTGCGCTAAGCCTTTTCGCCATAGCCAAAGCCGCAAGCTTTGTTAAGCCCCTTAACAAGGATGTTGTCGACAAAGTGCGCTATGACAATTTTGTGGTCTACAAACTTAAGTTTGAAAATGTCAAGCAACGTGAAATTTTGAGGAAGCTGACGCAACGTCAACGTGAACAGGTAAACTTTGTGAATGTCAGCATAGCGGCAATGAAACCTTGCAATCCTTTTTTTAGTACAACTTGTGGCAAGAAACGAAAAATGAAATGACATTGCTGGTTGGTCCACAGGAAGTAAAGCGCTTTGCCAATGTGACACATATAGCGGGCATTAGTGCCGAAGTGCTTATCGACAATGTACAGGAGTAAGTGAAATGACAGAGTCTTTAAGCGAAATGTGCTCAGCTTTTGAACAATTTCAGTCTAATCGATGCCGAACAAGTGCCTGATACGCTTGCCACGGCAACCACAGGCAGCTTTGGCTGGACGCGTTACTACAATCTTGAGGATATTAACAAATGGCTTGATGGCATACTGGAACAGTATCCAAGCATCACAGAGAGCTTTATCATTGGTCAATCATATGAAGGTCGCACAATACGCGGCATTAAAATATCATATAAGGCAGGTAATCCAGGCATCTACATTGAATCAAATATACATGCGCGTGAGTGGATAACCTCAGCGTCGGCAACGTGGCTCATCAATGAATTGCTCACTTCGACGGACGAGGACATACGAAGTTTGGCTGAAGAACACGATTGGTATATTGTGCCCGTATTTAATGTCGATGGTTTTGTTTACACGCATGAAACCGATCGTATGTGGCGCAAGACACGACAACCGTCTGACATATCACCGTGCATTGGTGCCGATCCAAATCGAAATTACGATTCGCATTGGTTGGAGAATGGTGGCGCTTCAACGGATCCATGCGCAGAGGACTATGCCGGTCCGAATCCATTCTCAGAACCGGAAGTTAAGGCCCAGAGCGAATACATCGCAAGCATTAAGGATAAAGTGAATATTTTATTGGCCTTTCATTCGTACAGTCAGCTGTTGCTCTCACCTTATGGCCACACAGCCGAAGAGTTTCCGCCAAATTATAGTGATCTGTTGAGTGTTGCCAAGGCATACGCCGATGCGGTGAGCCGTTTGCCTTACGCTACGACATATAGGTACGGCTCAGCAGCGGATGTTTTATGTGAGTAGTCAAGCTATGGTTGTTTTTTGTAATGTTCTAACTAAACAAGTTTCTTGATGCTGATCAGATGCCGCTTCGGGTGCCACAATTGATTGGGCTTACAATGAGCAGGATATTCTCATTTCCTACACCATCGAATTTCGGGATACGGGACGTTATGGCTTCATACTGCCGCCCGTGCAAATAATACCGAATTGTGAGGAGACTATTATCGGTCTGCTGGCATTGGTAAAGGAGGCACGCAATTTGGGTTATTTAAACATTAAATACTGATTAGTACATATCACCGTTAATACATCAATAAATTGATTTTGATTATCGTTAAATGATTAGTACGTGTTTTTTTTTCTTTGGTGATATTTCAAAACCTTTAATTGAAATACTTATTTGAGAAAATTTGTTGAATTATTTAGTTTTTATTCAACATGCGTCTTGTTTGGTTGTTCCTGTCGCTTGTAGCGGTTGTCAGCGCCGGCACATTGGGGCGTCCGGGCGATGGAAGTCATAAATTGCGCTACGATGATTATCGGGTTTATAAATTGCGCATTAAAAACAAGACGCAATTGGCGGTTATAACTTTGATACAGGATTTGACGGGCAAGGTTGATAAAGAAGAAGAAAAAATATATGTATATACATATAAATTGATTATTACGAAACTTCTTTGCAGTACAACATCTGGAAGGAATATGACACGGTCTCAAAGGAAATTCACATTATGGTTAATCCTAAGGAATTGGAAAATTTTATGCAACTACTGGACATTTATGACTTTGACAGAGAAATAATGATAAAAAATGTACAAAAGTAAGTATAACAGAGAAACAACTTATGAAAATTATATTTTCTCATATATGATTGCAAGGTATTTCAAAACATCTTCTTTAAGCTGGTTTTATTGAACTGATAACATATTTAATGAATTTATTAGCTCTCATTTAGATTATGCTTACTATCAGTCATATCGACAATTCTTGTCAAACACAAATTAAATTGTTATTTCCCAATCAAATAGACCATCATAGCCCGCATTACTATTTACAATACTCGATTAATTTTTTATGTCATTGCGGCATTCTAGGCTTATCGACGATGAACAAGCAGTTTCCACCGATACAAGTACATTTGGTTGGACGCGTTATTATAAACTTGATGAAATAGAGTCTTGGCTGGACGGTATACTAGCCGCTTATCCCACAGTCACTGAGGAATTTATAATTGGCAAGTCTTTTGAAGGACGCACAATACGCGGTATAAAGATATCGCATAATTTGGGCAAACCAGGCATCTTTATAGAGTCGAACATACACGCACGTGAATGGATTACATCTGCGAGTGCGACATGGTTTATAAATGAACTGTTGACATCGCAGAACGCAGAAGTACGAAATTTAGCTGAGAACTATGATTGGTATATAATACCAGTGTTTAATGTGGATGGGTTTGTGTATTCACATGAAACGGTATGTGCAAAATTTTTGTTTATATTTTGAGTGATATAATTTTTATCTTTTTTTTAATAACACAGGATCGCATGTGGCGAAAGACGCGTCAGCCGCATAGCACTTCGGATTGCATTGGCGCCGATGCCAATCGTAATTTCGATTCACACTGGATGGAAAATGGTGGCGCCTCTGCCGAGCCCTGTTCGGAGACATTTGCAGGCGCTGAACCTCTGTCTGAACCGGAGGCCAAAGCTTTGGCCGAATATGTACACAGCATTAAGGATAAATTAAATATTTACATATCGTTCCACTCTTATGGACAATGGTTGTTGTCACCCTATGGACACACGGAAGAAGATTTTCCAGATAATTATGACGATCTTCAGAATATCGGTGAGGAGTTTACGAATGCAATCGCAGACATGAAATATGGCACTAAATATGTGCATGGATCGACTGCTTCGGTACTTTGTGAGTAGCGAAAATAAGTTTGGTTTCAAATTAATATTTAAATTCCCGTAAATTATTACAGATGTCGCCTCGGGCGTCTCGGTTGACTGGATGTTCAATGAGCTTAACTTTAAAGTTGCTTACACCATCGAGTTCCGTGACAAAGGACGTTTTGGCTTCATATTGCCGCCTACGCAAATTCTATCGAATTGTGAGGAGCTTATGGCCGGCATGGTAGCCTTGGTGGCTCAAGCAAATGAATTGAAATATGTTTAATTAGTTTACGTATATAATTTGCCAATATAATCATAAATAATTTTTGTTTGCTAATTACAAAATCTTTTGCGCTTCATCGTTAAAATATTTGATGTATGATGTCAGCAGATCATCGATTTTGTAGCCCTGCGTTGTGCTGCAGAGTAATTTCGAAGCGCCGATCATGTTGCCGAAACGCATATGAAAATGTGTCTTGCCAGAGCTCCAGAAATTCAACTCCTCATAGGTATAGGAGCGCAATTCTTTTTTTGTGCTCGGATCTATAATATGAAAACCATTGCAATTGATTGCTATGAGCAGCGCCTCCGGTAATGAGTCATCGTTTATCTGCTTGATGGAAAAGAATGTCGAACCGAAGAATTGCTGTTTTGCTAGTCTGCACAAAAATGCTTGTTTCGCTTCGGCGTTGCTCATATTCTCATAGTCCTTTGATCTTAGTTTGGATAAAATCTGACTCTTCCACTCACTTACTTTAAGCAGCGGCACAAGATCCTCCGGCACTAACAACGGCAGAATTTCCTGCAAATGCTGAAGAGCTATGAGACTGTTGCCATATTCCGCAATGTACACCAAGGCGGCCATATCAGCGGCCAGTGTAAAATCGATGGCATAATAAGCTTGCAAATATTTGGGCAGCTCTTGCGGATAATGAAAGATGACGTCGGCATTGGTGTCGACACCGGGTTGCACATCCAACCACAACTTCTTCATGAAATGTAATTGATACTGATCGCCAAGTTGTGCTTCCTGGACTTGGCGTATAGTCATGGACTGTCGCAGCCATTGCGTTAAGTCAGTAATAAAATCAAAAATAAATTCGGTCTCTGGTATCGAGTAGACCTTTTCACCGAGTTTAAGAAAGATACTGTACCCTAAAGTAGTTGACAATTCCAAGCGTTGGCAAATCGTTGCGATCAGATGAGCGCCAAGTGTAAATGACTCAATTTCGAAGGCCTCCATGGTGTCGTCTGGGAAGTAAACCTATAACAAATATGAAGAACCATCAAATTTGAATTTGAAATATTCATAAGCATTTTTACCTTATGATAAATATGCATGCAACGCTGCTGTATGCCCTCGACCTCAATTAGATGCGGCGCATGCTTACGTTGGCCGTTGCTTGAGATGCGTTTAACACGCTTTAGGCATTCATTGGCCAGAACATGTGTACGGGTGCGAAGAAAGGCGTTAAGTTCGCGCAATACCAAAGCCGAGGGACAAATAATGCCAGTGGCCAGATACATAAGATCCCAGCCACGTTCCTCGCTTTGTGACACATTGTTATTGGTTAGTTGTTTCATTAACTGGCAGTACAACTCATCGCAAAGCGACGCATTTTCAAGCGCTGGCTGGAAAATCAAATCGGTATTGACCGCCAATTTTCCACGTGGTATATCGCCCATGTACTGCAAATTACTACTGATTAATAATTGTAATGATAATAATTTCGACCATGAGCTGTACCTTCAGTATGTGGTGATGTATGACCAATGCTTGCTGGAAAAGTTCTGGCTTCTGTTGTAGTTGCTTAAGCAAAGGTGCTTTAAGCGGCAGACGCGCATAACGCCAAAGTTCTTTGTGCTCATCGGTTTTGGCTTCACGTAGTTCTGTTAATGTGGTGATACCACTGAAAGTTATAAAGCCAAATATGATTAGACTGTACAGCAGCAGTGATTTATATCACATACCTAACAGCATCTCGAAAATGCAGCTCAGCAAAGCGTTGCAATGTGTGCTGACGCTTGCGTTGCATCGTACTCAAATCGAACTTAACGACGCCCACTTCCGTCTTTAGTAATGCGCTGTCCTTATAGATTTGTAACAATTTAGCGTCCGGCTTAGTGATTGTCGGTATAATGTAAATAACATCGCCTGGAAATTCACCGGTCTCACCATTATTTGTACCGTGCCACCAATCCTGCTCTTTCTTAGTGTTCGAAGCCAATTCAACCAAATCGCCTTTGTTCAGTGATAACTGTTTGGTGCCATCCTCCGCCGTAAAATTCTTTATGACTACACCAAATTTTGATCTTCTCTTGAGCTGCTCTAACATATAATCAACCAATTCCGCAACATCTTGTGCCTCATAGCACTTGAAGACGAAATTCTCCTGTTGCACGGTGTCCATGTGCAACTCGTCGATGTTTGTATGCTTGTCGCAACTATGATAAATCTTAGCAATTTCAGCATAACTGCAAGCAGCCAAAATCTGTTCGGTATCGTCGAGACAATAAACGCCATTTGTATTAACGGCCAACACGAGATTATCATTTAAAAGTTTCGGGCCCGATGTGCGTACAGCCTCAAAGAAACGCGAAAAATGCATGGGCCAAGTGAGATGGGCGAAAAGACAAATGTCCTCCTTTGCCTGCAGTTGCGGTGCAACTTGACGCACATAGTCGTTGCGTTCAAAAACATTTGCAATCATTTGAAGCCAACTCTGCAAAGCGGAGTCGCCAACAGCTAGTAAGTCCTGCGGCACATGCTTTTGTACGAACTCTGGCAGTATGGACGCCGTTAACTCTGAGCCATGTTCAACATAGTAGGCCAACGCACAAATCATGGCAATATCACGTTCCGTGCGACAACGGTATTCGCCACACTGCAGGCCACGCATAATCTAAAAATTGAATATGAACAAGTTTGAAAAAAATACGCCGATGAAGGCTAACTCAACCTGTTTATAAATCAAATGCGTTGCGATGGCATCCTGTGTTGGGTCATACCAAGGCACAAACATTTCCTTACGCATATACAGACGCCATTCCGCATCACTTTCGCTCTGTTCACGTTCTTTGGCAAACTGATCACAGCTCGCAATCGCATCCATGAGATGCTCACGTCCGCTGCCCAGCGACATGACTTTATCGTAGAGCGTAATGACAAGACCAAAGCCAAAAGCATCGTTCAAGTGCATATGTACGNTCGTAGAGCGTAATGACAAGACCAAAGCCAAAGGCATCCTTCAAGTGCATATGTACAGCCAACTGCTGCACAGCTTCTTGGGCCGTGCTGGCGGAATCAACTTGCAGCTTGCACACAGTGCCATCCATGAAGTACACGTCAAGTTTGATAGGCGTACGGCTGCGTATCGCTTGCAGTTCGAGCCATGCTGGCGGCTGTGTACGTGCACCGTTCTGTAATCGATAAAGTTGAAATTGAGTGCACTTTCAGCAACATGATGAGCTATTTCGTGGATTACCTTCAGAGTTCGTTCAAGTCGTTGCTCAGCATATGAAGCCAACAGTTGTGGACCGGAACGCAGAAAGCAACGAAAATAATTCTCAAAAGTCACACTCGGCGGAAAGCAACCAAGACAATGAAGTAATAATATCCAACCGCGTGTCTGCGAGGTGCGATTGCCATTGTCCGTCAACTGTTTACATATTTGCGCTAATATTTCGTCTCTAATCGAATATTTCTTGTATTATAATTAAAGTATCAAAATTTATTGATGCTGCAAACAGCTCACCTCAAACTGGCACGCAGAATGCCATGTCCAATTATAAAATGCATTTGATCTAAACTATCTGCAACGCTTGCCAACATTTCCTGATAGTACTTTAAATTGTACTCATCATTGATCATCGCCTGACGCAGTAACTCCGGCATTTTCGTCTTGCGTTTGAGCGTACGACGCACCAAGCGCTGATGCTTCGATTCGGTCAAGGATTCTTGAAATTCTGCGCTTAATGCATTGTGACGACTCAATGTGCGAGTCAAACTCGGCATGACGCCGCTTTGTAGTTTTGGTGTATCAGCGCTACTCTCAGCATCGGCGGGTAGATCACCCATGAAACGCAAAATCATTATAGAAATAGCCTAAAAAAATGATAACATTCAAAGAAGGCGTAGCTCTTTTTTCTTTGACTCACCTGCGCCGCTATGTCATCCATGGGTAAGCTATGCTCCAGGAGCGCCTTCTTCAGCGGCTTGCGACTGTGCGTTGCTGTCGCATTGGCATGAAAATATGTGGCTGCATATTTCATGAAACTATAATTCGACGTATCCAAATCATTGGCCGGCGCCTTTGGCAGTCTAATTGTACCGCCAGCTGCGTTTACTGCTGATTTTTGCTGCGCCTTTTGCAACTGTAAGTAGTAAGAATGTTGATAAGTACTCTACCGGGGTTCTTATGCGCATTTTTATTTGCCTCTTCTGGCACGTCTTACTATATGATGGCAGTAACGTTAATATGAATTTATTACTAGTATTTTGAACGTCACCTAGCCGCCGCTTAAGTAGTAAGCTTAAAATTTCAAGATAACTTAAGTGGTCGAACGCAATTGTAAATTATTTTTTCTTTTAGCAAATTTTGTTGTTTTTTTTTTTAATTTCATTTATCAGAAACAAATACAAATAAAATTTAACTCGCTGCGGTTATTTTACTTTCAAGTGCGATAAGCATTTTTCTTGATTTCTTTTTTCCAAATACAAAGTTAAGTTGAAAACTTAGTCGTTATTCAACTTTTGTGGTGTGTGGTCTTTGGCTCTGATCATGGAAGTACTTGGCTGGTCACTAATACAATACATTTATGTAATTTTGAAATAAATCTGTGAAAATCTTGTCGCCCGTTGTTTTATTTAAAAGGGAATGTACTTCAAACTAGAGAGGTGGATTTAGTCAGAGGTACTTGACAACCTTAACTTGACACAGATAAAAAATATTCTGAAGTGTTCGTTGTGTAAATCCTGAAAAAAATACGCACTTTAAGTGCGCTAAGCTTAGTTTGGAAATACAATAAAAAAAAATTAAATAATATGTATTTACAATTTATGAGGCTTTCAGATAATAGCGGGCTTAAGTAAAAAAAAATAATTACAAATCATGATTGTATTTGTGTCTTTTGTATGACTCATAGACACTAAATGTTTAATGAATTGCGGAAAAACACAAAACACAATGAAATGTTATGAAAATATTGGGGAGGAATTATTTATAACTATGATTTCATTGTTTTATAGATCTTTTTTGCGAACGAAATCTTATTTATTTATTTCACTTGATTAGTTTTTGGTTACCAAGGCGGCAACAACCTTGGCCTATAAAATAGGTAAGCCAACAGATTATTCTTTGTATTTGGCGCGATTATGAGATAAGCAAAGCTTTAACATTTTAAATAAGCCTTGAGGTGCATTATTTTATCTTATAATTATAAAAAATCGTTTTTATTTTCAATGTATGGTAGTAAATCTNATTTTTAGCTTGGCGCAGTTGAGTAAAATATTTGTAAGTTATAGCTTCGTCTTTGGTAATGGGTCATGATGACGAACAAATTCACTGCTTAACGTTGTGAACGATATGAATAAGTGTGAACTCAAATATGCAATTTAAAAACGAAAACTACTTATCAGTTAAATGAAAATTAAGATAGCTTCTTTGACATGACTTTGTTCAATGGACATCTTAGTTCATTTCAATTTAGTATTTATGTGCGTGACACTAATGCTTGTCACTAATGTTGGCGTAAAAGCATTTAATACAACATAAAACAGATATGTATAAGTATGTGCACACATCATACAAACTCAAAATATTATATAAAGACAATACAAGATAACAAAGCCCGGCAAGCCACAACCACATGAAAACATAAAGAAATGAAAAGCTGTTGGTCGAACTTTTATAAAAATATATCTTAAATAAGGCTTTATTTATAAATAATGAAAACAATACAAAAATTTTAAAGCACAAAAACAAAGACAACAATGTACAAAAATACACATCGATAATAAGTATAAAAAGACGACAGTCATGAACAATTATTTACAATCAAAACAAATACTTGCAACAATCAAAAAATCGCGAGGCAATGAAAATTAAATAATAATAAAAATAATTTATATAATAAATTTTTTTTTTCTTTGTAAAGAAATATGAAATGCGTTATAAATACATTTTTATGGCAGCAATTTTAGGAACTGTACTGTTTTTATTTAGATATTTTAATTTTTTTATTTGCTCATCATGCCAAGGCGAAATTTTTTTTTTTGGTTTATTGCCAAATATTCATGTCAAGCAACAAATTTGCATACAAGAACTCTTAGTCCCTGTAATATTTCCGATTTTTCAACAAATTTCGTATATGTCAAATAATATCACCATATTATTGCCAAAGTCAGGTTTGAAAAAAAAAAACCGTTTGATTCATATAGAAAATATCAGTATACTATTTGTTCCAAAAGGCATACGACCACTTTCCGTAAGGAAAAAATTAATAAATAAAAAATTGGATCGTTCAAACCAAGGCACAACAAGCTTTAACCTGCAACCTACAAACGGGTCTGATCAAGAATCTTTTGAGGCGGTGCTTCGTAATAATTGACAGGTCGCGATAATAATTTCCTGGGCACATCTTTGCGTTGAAGTAATTCTCGTTCGAACATCAAAGATTTCGCTTTGACATTCGGACCGGCGGGACCACTCACATCGGCATCATCCAGAAATCCGAAAGCATCGTCCACCGCTTGTTTCGACAACTCCACATCGAATGGCGTGCCCGCGTCGCGTTTATTACCATTTGTTAATGGAGTGGCGATCACAGCATCAATTTCTGTTGCCCGGAACTGTTCTGATTGTACCATTTTACGTTGGTCGATCAACAATTTTGGCAGACCATTTTCATTTCTCATGGATTTCGTTCGCTTTGGTTGATTGACAGCGGCCATGGCGCGTGCATTCATTTCGGCAGCCTCGCGTATTAATTGCTCCTCTCTAAGTTTTTGCTGTTGCTGTTGTTCCTCGAGCAGCTGCTGAGCAACACGTCGCTGTTCCTCTTCGCGTTTTTGTTGTTCGAGCAGCATGAGTGCGCGTTGCTGCTCCGCCTCATCGTGCTGCTTCTGCCTTTTAGCTGCCAGCAGAACTTGGTATTGAATACGTGCTAGATAGCCACGACAAAGTGCCTGAAATTTTATCGTTCGAGCACGGACCATAGCAAATTCACGTGTGAGACGCTGTGCGGCCACACAGGCCGCCAGTCGATGGAAGCCTTGACGCATAATGAGATACTGACGTCGTTGACGATGTCCACGCCAACGTTTCTGCACGACAATGACCGCTTCCCGATACTTCTGCATGTAACGACGGAACAGCACACGACGAAAGCCACGCTGCAAAGTCACGATCGCCGTGAGTATGACACGTGAACGCTTCGCTTCGAGCTGAGCATCGTCAACGTCCTTCAGGAAAACTTTCGTGCGACCGTACTGTGTGTCGGCATTCTGTGGCAGTACTGATTTGCATATTTGCTTCGTAACCAGGCGACAGTCGATTTTGTCTGCTGGACCAATGTGTGACGTAAGCATGCGATACCGCTCGACGAATTCTTTGTACGTGTGACGGATCTGATAGCCAGCACGGCGTATACGTGCTGTTTCCATCATGCCGGAATAGCGTAATTGACGTACGCAGATCTCCCGATCAAAATGCTGTGAAAATAAAAGAATTTGTCAGTTGAGTCTTTAACAAATAGTCACATATAGTAGTATAACGACATACATTAGGTTCCTTGAACTCATTTGGCTTGATGCACCGTACAAAGAAAGGATGCGCGGCTGAGAGTGTGCGCATCAACAACTCCAACGAATTGCGAAACTTGACGGACAACGTCGGCTGTTTTTTTGTCGTGTCCATGGGCATTTCGGGTGGAAAGATGTCGACGAGATATTTGTTTGTCGAACGTTTAATCACAGAGCGCAAATCAGTGCTGAACGAGTCACGATTCTTCTCGAGAAAACCAATAGGATTGTACATGACAATGCCAGCATAATGGCGTATGCCAAAGAGAGATGTCTGCTTGGTCTTATCCTTGACATAGATTGAACGATTGCCATGCTGTACGTGCAGCTTTTCCAATAGTGTGATATCCGTGCCTAAGAGGGTTGAATAATTGTTGATTGATTGCCATCTATAATAGAAATGATATTACATACCCTTGGGAAATTTAGATTCCTCATCGATCAGCGACATTATATTTATCGGCTTCATGCCTATCAAATCGAGTATTTCCTGATTATCTTGAAAATCAATGTGTTGCCAGTTGATGCCTTCATTTTGATATTCAGCCTGCTCCATCTAAAAAAGAAAAATCAAGTTATCACATTATCTCAATATTGGCAATTGTCATTACTTACCTTGAATATATGCCGCACAAAGAACTGCTGAAGATTCTCGTTCGCATAGTTGATGCACAATTGCTCAAAACTATTGTTGTCGAAATTCTCAAAACCAAAAATATCCAAAACGCCAATAGTATTTAATCTCGCTTTGCCCGGATCTTTGTTTACCGTCTCATTAATGCGTCGCACAATGCGCACAAAAATGCCATCATAGAGCGACTTCACGAATGCATCACGTCCCTCCAATGCCGCCTCCTTGGACAAACTAGTCACGACATGTTCGCCATGCACGAAAATGGTTTTCTGTGTGAGCGACACCATCAACGCTTGACTGTTCAGGCCGAGCAATTTTGCCACACGATTCAAGCAGACCATGTCATCCACTTCGGCTGTTTCCATGTTCTGCACCTCGACCGCCTTGAAGCTTAAATTGCCCAAGTGTAGAATAGCAGCGAGCAAACTGAAGATACACCAAACCTCATCCGGCTTAAAGGACAATACTTTCATAGCAGCGCGTATATCAGCAAAATCCTTTGCATCATTTTTGCCAGCCAATGTGAAGCAACCGCCCTGCGATAAATAATAATACTTGCTCGGCGACTGTTCCACCAAGTCCAAACGCTCCAATTCGGCCTTACTCAGACCAGCCAACATGCAATAGAATATGTGATAGTTACGCTCGTCAGAGCTCTGCGCCACAATGCGCGACTTCTCGAGCAAATACTGTTCAATTTTAGCGCCTTGTATATTACCCGCCTCAGTGAATCGTATATCGATGTATTTGCCAAAACGTGACGAGTTGTCATTACGCACAGTCTTTGCATTACCGAATGCCTCCATTATGGGATTTGCCTCGATAACTTGTTGCTCGATCCATGAGTGTTTGCCGCTAATCGCGGCCAAATACTGCAGTATCAATTTTGTGCTTTCTGTCTTGCCAGCGCCAGATTCACCGCTGATCACAACGCATTGATTTTCTTTGTTACGTTGCAACTGTTGAAAGGCACTGTCACTGATTGCAAATATATGTGGCGGTAATTCCGACAGTTTCTTATTTCGATAGAGTGCAATCTCCCGATTTGTATAGATCGGCAGCACTTGATAGGGATTTATGGCAATCAACATCGAACCGGTATAAGTCTATAAAGTAATATTAAGTATACGTTCTCTACAAAATGGTGTGTTTATTGACTCACGTAGATCTCTTTCTTCTTGTAGCGTGACTCGAGATTGCGCAGTATCGTGTACTCTTGCAGATCGCCCAGCGTTATCATGTCCTCTACGATGTTTTGTGAGCTGGCATGCATCGCTTTGACGATGTCGTACGATGGCACCCATAGCTGTTTGCTTTGATCATCGGCGATGAGCGTTTGTGTCTTTTCCGTGCGTACAATTCGTGCACCAAAAGGCACAGCAAATTCACTGTTTGTGTGCTGTGGCTTCACCCAGACATATTCACCCTGTAATTGTATTGAAAGAAATTGCATTAAATTGAATTGCATGACTTTGTTTATTGATTGTGGAAATCTTCACACATATTGCACATCAACCAATGCGTGGTGCTTATTATCCTTTTTTATTTTGTGTCTAAATTTACTGACTTTTAGAAGAAGAAAACTTTTTCCTAAAAGTCTTCGCTAAGACTTTCCACTTGGAAACATGAAAGAATAACAATATCGTCAAATTTATTAAAAACAAAAACATACGAGAATATATAATATTGCATACACATACTGAACGAAACTTAAAATAATAAGTAAACCGGAAAGAATATTTTTGTTATATAACAAAGTAAGCCAAAATATTATTGTCTTAACAAAAGTTATTCCAATTGATTGATTGAACAGAAAATTTCCATAAAATATCGGCTCGTATTAAAGTATATCAAATAATAGAATGGAAAAGTGATATACATATGTATTTTTAGGCTTTTCCGAATTAAAAATGCCCTGTAAAAGGTTTGGTTATTTGTACTACACATTCTTTATATTGGTGTGTGGTAAAAATAAATTTATAGTTTCCTACAAAAAAAATTGTATATATACAAAAAAATATAAAAAAAGGCGTGATTCTCTTTCCACGATTCTTAAAATCGCATTCGGTAGTCGTTTAACAAATAAGCCGAGCTATAAACGTATCTTATCAGAATGTCACATTCCGATATAAATTGTTATCATTTTGCACAAAAGAAATGTTTTGTAACGAACCGCAGGTGTTAAAACTTTAAATTCTTGTGTAAATTGGCTCCTGATAAATTACAATTGTAATTTTATGATTTATGACTAATGTTACAAGAGAAGAGATAGAACCAATAGTTATTGAATATGTAGTGATCAATTTTTTCTGGCAAGAGATCATCACTGATCATTATCACTGTCTTTATATCATTCTTCAGTCACTGTTTGGAGTCAAGCTTTTACTAAAACAATAGCTTTGGCTCCACAACAAAAAAAAGTTATACAAGTTTACGGAAGACGAGCACACCCTCTCAATCTGAAAAATCAAGGAGTCCATTTTTGAATTTATCAGTTTTATTTTCGATACGATTGTAAATTATTTTTACACTTTAAAGAACAAAAAAAAAATAATTTAATTTAAAAATATATTCTTTTAACGTCGAAAATGAGAAATTTTGTTATCTTCGTCATAGTCATCAGCATTGCGTGGGTGTTTGCAAGTACACCTGTACCACCATCAAATGAAACTAGTAGTGAGGATGCTGCTGGAGGTGGTGGACCAAAAATAAGTTGTTACATTTGCGATAGTATAACTAGGTATAACTGTGATCACAAAGTGGACAAATCGATTCTTACGCCGTGTGAAGAAAGCATGGATGGTTGCCTTACAGAAGTCTATAAAGGTGCATCATTTAATTTAAATAATAAATTTTTCACTACGAATATGTCGCAATTTTTTATACTTAGAAGTAAAGAAAAAGGAGGAATATTTTACATACAAACGCGATTGTGTAGTGTTACAAACAGTCAAGGAAGAGTGCAAGAAACGAGAAAATGAAAATAAAGGTGAACAGTTAGATTGTATCTCATGTGATACGGATGGATGCAATGGAAGAACAACTGATTATCGCGTAATAAAACCCACAAGGGCCAGAAGTGCTGCAAACGTCATTAGTCCTTTTGTCAGCACCATTATTTTTTTTGTCGCTCTAGCCTTCATCAACGCTGTTCAAGAGATGATAGAATGAATTTTGTAATTGCACATTTCAAAGTAAATGATAAAGGTAGTGTGTCGTTTAATAAAGCTAGTAATTTCTTTTTGTATTATTTGATTCTGCAACTCGGCATCATCAAAAATTTGCAAGAGAAAATTGATGCTATAATAAGATTTTTATTTGCTAGTTTGTTTAAAGACTTAATTTCATATATGTATATGTAAGCCACATATCCTCAGTCATCATTTCGATCTGTTTATTTCATTTCTCTCTCTCTGTCTCCCCCATCACCCATACAACACATCCCTTTTAGAATCAGCCTATATCCTAGCAACTAACTATATGAGAATGCATTCTGCATTATTAACCTTCAATAACCTTTCTTACATGATATTTGAAGAATATTCTAAAATTTTGAGAACTGTATTGCTCATACTTTTTAACTGTATCTTTCTTTTTATCTGTTGATTAGTCTGTTAGTTTCTTTTTATGGGCTGATGAAATCACAGTCTATAACTGTAAAATCAAAAGTTCCGCTCGTTTTCGATTAATCAGTTATTTATGGCTACAAGTGATAATTTATATTTGAAATTACGGGACTGAGATTATCAGATTACGTCATCAATGAGTTCATTCGAAAGTTCTATGCGCTTGCAAGGGTCTTCTACCTTTTTTGCGTAAGTTTGACGTTTGTTGCTTCAGCATTGTTATTCGCCAACTCAATCTAATTTTTGATAATTATTAGCGTTTTCAATTTTGTAATTCTGAATCACTTCAATATTCTATGTGTAAACTCAATACTCCAATTCAATTAGCTACAAAAAATCAAGGAGTCTATTTGCGTTAATCAGTTTGTTTTTGTTGTTTTTTTGTTTTATTTGAAAAACTGTTTTTGATTTCGAATAATTCTATAGAAAAAAGTATAAAAAAAAAACTTTGATTAAATCAATAAGTCATAACAGCGATGAGGACTCTGATCATCTTCTTCGTCATCGACTTTACGTCTGTATTTGCGACTGGAGATCTTACTCCCCAGCAAGTAAATGATGATCGTCAGATGGTACTGCCTGATCCAGATAACATGCAATGTTATATTTGTGATAACTGTGGCTATGAGGCTCCTGACAATACGTTAAAATACTGCCCAAATAGAGGAGAAATTTGCTATACAAAAATCTTAAAAGGTTCAATATATATATATGTATTTTTGTTTTATATATTTAATATTCTTCTAATTAGAAAATAAGGTGACAATTATTCGCGGATGTGTGATGGCAAATTATATCGATGTCGATTGCGAATTTCTAGAACCATCACGGTTGGAGTGTAGATTTTGTAGCACACATAAATGCAACAAGGTTGCAAGAAAGAACAATGAAACCGACGATAATAGGTGTAAAAATGAGTGTAAAAATGATGATAAAAAGAAGGATAAGGTTAAGGTAAGGGAGAGAAAAAGTGCTGCTGATGTCATTAGTCCTTTCGCCAGCACGATTACTTTCTTCTTCGCCATGGCGTTACTGATCTTCATACAAGAAACGAACTAGAGCAATGATTATTTGAGCACAAGCAGTGTTTGTTGCCCCTGCATTGTTGTTCCCCATCTCCTTATTTCAATTAAACCATTGTGAATTATTATCGATTTTAATTCTGTAATTCTAAATCATTAAAAATTCTGCGTGTAACTCAAATTCAATGAGCTCCAAAAAACCAAGCAGTCTATTTGTTTTAATCAGTTTGTTTTTTTTTCGTTTCATTTGCAAAATAATTTTTCATTTCGAATAATTCGTGAAAAAAAAAAAAAAAATAGTAAAAAGTTAAAACAATAATTCTTATCAACTTTAGGTGTGCATATTGGATGCAGACAAAAATTATACAACAACATAATCTGACAAAAAAGAGGAATTTAAGCCAATAGAGTGTTACGAATGTAATTCTAATTCTTCTAATAGTTGTGGCTATACAGCGGAAGATAAACACGTAATGCTTTGCGATGAGGGCGGTTGCGCATTGGAAGTTAAAAAAGGTTAATAATTCAATTTCATCATTAACTTTTCCACATTTAAAATTGACTTATCTTTTAATTAGTAAAAGGTAAAAACACAACATATTATCGCAAATGTATGATCTATGTTAGCGCCGTTAAATACTGCCGGCACCACAACGAAAGCCTGGAGTGTACCGCATGTAACACAAGTAGATGCAACAAAGTCGCAAAGAAGGACTATATCGGAAAAGAAAAACAGAAGGGTAAAAAAAAAAAAGAGTAAAAGTGCTGCCGACGTCATTAGTCCTTTCGTCAGCACGATTCCATTCTTCATTGTCATGGCTTTCATTATCGCCATTCGAGAAACAAACTAAAGAAATGCATATTTGAGCGTAAGCTTGACAATTGCGGATGGGGCAAGCATTGTTATTCTTTAGATCGTCAACCTCATTTTTGTTAATCATAATCATAAGCATTTTAAATTTTGTATATGTGATTCATTTGAAATTTGAACGTATATAAACTAAATTCTCCAATTCGATAAAATGCAATTGATTTCAGTTGAATAGGGGGAAAAATGGGCCTTGCATCACCGTATCGAATTAGTTGAATGAAGTTAAAAGTATAAAGAGCTTCATAGATGAGCATGCTTGATAGCTTTTGTAAAACTTTTATCGCTGTTTTGATTTCTTTATTTTTTCTATTTACTACATCCTGGAAGGATGTTTTGCGTTTTATGTTTCTTACTCCAAAAAACGAAGGAGCCATTTTTTGCTTTAATACATTCTTTTCTTCTTTCAATTGTAAATAATTTTGAATTCTCAAAACTTCTCAAATTCTTAAAATAAAAGAAAAAATATATTGAATAAAATTAATAATTGAAATGCTTATATTCGTCATCGTCGCAATTTTTGTTAGTGTAATTGTGTTTGGCGACGAGCTCACATCTCCAGATGATACGTCACCTACGACGACTGCAACCTCGCCGGCTGCTGTATTTAAAATAAACTGTTACGTATGTAATAGTACGATGGCTAGGTGTAATAACAAAGTGGATTTATCACACCTTTTGCCATGTGAACTTGGCATGGATTCTTGCCTTTTACAAGTTACTAAAGGTACATCATTCAATAAGTCAACAATAAATTTTTTCCTTTGAATTCAGTTCATTTTCCTACACTTAGAGAATAATAAAACGACGATATATAAACGCGAATGTGTGATGAACGCAACAGCCGCACTAGAGTGCGACCAAACACCTTCGGGCGAGACAGAAATCACTAAAGAATGTAAAGTATGCCAAACAGATGGATGCAACAAGGAGGCAAAGGAGAACAATGATGAAAAGAAACAAAAAAAAAAGAAAAAGGGTAAAAGTGGTGCCAATGTCTTTAGTCCGTTCTCCAGAACAATTTTTTTTTTCTTCGCTTTTGCGTTCATTATCGCCAAACGAGAACCGGAATTATGAATAGTATTTATTTGAGCATCACTAAAGTAAAAATTTAAATTTGTTACCCTTGCTTTGTCATTCCTCTCCTTTCAACATAATGTAAACCTTCGTGAGTACTTTGTTGCTTATTTTACAATTTCTGTTTATTAAATGAAATTTTCAATTCCAAAATAAAACAAAGAAAAACAAATCAATGAGATTATTCGAAATATGGAATATGAGAACTGTTGTTATATTCGTGATGGTCGTCAGTTTTATTAGAGCAATTGTGCTTGCTGATAATCAAAAACTGCCAGTTGAAGACGGTTCCGCAGGTGGTGCAAATAGCACAGGTGGTACAAATGGCACAGGTGGTACAAATGGCACAGGTGGTAAAAATGGCACAGACGGTGTGGGTGGTGGATCGAACATAAAATGTTATGTATGTGATAGTACAGTTTCTAATTGCGAGAGCAATGCAGATATATCGTTCCTAAAGCTGTGCGAAGAAGGCGAGGATGGTTGTCTATTAGAGGTCATACAAGGTATGTCATTTAATATTGATAATAAATTTAAAATTTTTTTAATTTAATTTGACATTATTCGATAGACATGTTAAACAGAAATGACAAGAAAAATATATTTTATAATCGCGATTGTGTATCAACAAGCGCAGCAGAAAGTAAATGTGCACTTAAGAAAAAGAAAAATCACTATACAAAACAATTAGTTTGTACCACATGCCAGGTGGATGAATGCAATGGAAATTCAAAAGACTATAAGACAGAAAAGACAAGCTTAGCTGCTGATGTCATTAGACCATTCGCCATCACAACTATTTTCTTCTTTGCTCTGCTGTCTATCAATGCCGTTCAAGAGGAGATATAATGTAGATATTATTTATTTGAGTGTTTTCAAACTAAAAGTTGATGTTACATCCTTTTTATTTGCACATTTGCACATTTCTTTTGCTTTTCTTCTAATCTGCTTTATAAGACTCAAATTTTGAAGTGAATTATATGCTTTGATATCGAAAATAATTTTCTCTGATAACAAAAAAATAAAAAAACACGAATTACAAACTCCAATTTTTTGGATAAGATATGTATGTAGGTATTCTGCTATTTTTCTACAAAGACTTGAAGTTTTGCCTATAAGAGCAATTAACTTCATAACAGTTTAGTAATTACCATGCTCCGACAATCAGCAAACACGTTGTTTCAAAATAATGTTCAAAAGAAAATAAGAATAAATCTAATTTCTGTCATGCCGAAAATGTTGTGCTCTTACACCCCGAACGTTATTGTTCACTTTCATGTCAATAGCTTGAGAAAAAAAATATGTTTTCGAGATCTTTCATTAGCAAGTAACGATGTATCATAACGATAACGATATGTCTATAGTTCCATGTTATAATGAGTTAGGGAGGACACTCGAACTTTGGCTTTGATTTTAATGTTAGACTAGCGTATGTCATGAATGTGTTTTCTTTACTACTAAAATACACCAAAAAAAAAACATTTAAAAACAATCTACGATCATAACTTGAAAAGAAACCGCAAACATTACAACGAATGCAATCAATTTGAGAATGACATTCGAGACAAGAAGTGCATTGGAATGAGATCGATCGACATCAGCGGCTGAGTTGTCAAACATTATTATCATTGAAAATTAAAAAAAAAAAAAAAACGAAAAAAGAAGGCCGTCAAATGCCAAAATGCGGTGGCAATCAGACAATGCAAACAAAATGTTCAACAAGTCGTTGGCAAATAGAGCTGAAGGTAACAAGAGCAACATTCAGAATATACTTTTACACACACACACACACACATACATTGATACATACATATCAGCAAATTTTTGATAACCAAATTTGTAAGCGTCGGTAAAAAACCGTTATCGCAACGGCATTTCTGATAAGCCAAACACGAACAAGAATTAATTCAAATTGGTAATAAATGAAACGAAAATGCCACGAAACAAATAAAGAATTCGAAGTATTTTTATTAGGTGTTTCCGTATTGTCAATATTACATAAAATGCTGTTTTTTGCAGTAATTAAAATGTTCTTAACATTTTTATTTATTTATTTATTATTTTTTTTTTTGAGTAATAAATATTTATCGATTTATGCCACTTTGCCACTTACATGTTCTTTTGATAAGTCACTCATAATTTTTTGTGTTTATTTAAATTAATTTTTTTATTGTTATTGTATTTTTTATTGTTTAATTCATAAATGTTGTTAGTTATTTGCACACTTAATTAGCAGAAACACTTGAAGAAGTCAACGCACTTAAATAATTTTTTTTTTATTCTTCTTTTTATTATTTAAATATTTTTTTTGCAAACTTAATTGAAATATGAATATGATTGTTTGTTTGCTTGCTTGTGTCTAAAATTTGTACGCAAATTTTTAATTTTTTTTTTTTTGTGCAGTTGCTTAAATATTCAGAAGCCCGACGTTTCGATCCGTTAGCGATCGCAGGTTGTTGCTTCCAACACGTCTCGTACACATTTGACTCGAGTTACTAAAGTCGATTTGAAGTTAACCGCAACTACAATTGTGTGTTTGTTGTAGCTGTCATTTGTTTTCTTATCGTTCGTTGATAATAATGATATTGGGCAAAAAAAAATAAAATACAACAACAATTACAAAACAAATGTCATGTGTATGCGTGCATTTGCGTATGTGTGTGTGTCAGTTATTTAAAGGTTCTAATAGACAACATTTATTATTCAACGCTCTTAGAAACATTTTTTGCGCTCTACATTTAAGCTATACATTTAAACTATACAGGGTGTTCTTTACATACAGTTACCATGCTAAATTAAGCAATAATGGTAAGTTTTAATATTTATATCGCGCATCTGATATGTGTTAAATCATATATAGAAAATTTTTTTTTGCTGATTAAAAGAATGATAATAATTATTGAAAATCCTTTACTCATTAGATCATAAAATGACGTCATAAGCAGCGACACACGCACCGTTATCGCTCACTTTCATCGATGTTTATCTTATAATAAATCAAACAAATGTACGAATGAACAACTTTTTTGTATTCTATTGACCATGGCCGTGACTCATGTGTTTCAATGCACAGACACTACAACTTCAAATTATATGTATATTATAGTTTAGTCTTTGATTTCGCACCTTCATTATTATATTTGATTTTTATATGTACTTTGTGAAATTTTGCGACAAGAAANATTTCGCACCTTCATTATTATATTTGATTTTTATATGTACTTTGTGAAATTTTGCGACAAGAAAAAAAATGTACAAATCACTTTCGCGGTGACAAAGTTCGTTGATTGTACAGCAAAGTCAAGTATGATTTGTCATTAGAATTTTTAGAAAAAACGTCGAAAGACAATTACTTGTGTGCGATTGTTATTTATCAAAATAATCATTTGTTTATTAAAAACAAATACATATATATGTATATATATAAATACCTTTTTTGTTGCGTTCTTGTAGTTGTTGTGCAGGTGTTAGCTTTGTTTGT